>ARYC01018822.1:0-37470 GCA_000711775.1 Oxytricha trifallax
GCTTGCTTGGCCCATTTTTATTCTCTTAGAGCCAGCCACTGCATCTATGTTCATCTCGTCTGGCTTTTAAAAATCTTTGAAGAGTCTCTTACTCAATTAATGCTTTACTTGAGATTTTCTCTCTCTATTTAATTTGCTGCGCTCTTTCATCAAGTACATAGCAGTACCAAGTTTTTATATAAAGTTAAAAGACTAAGCTTACTTGAGATGAAAGGATGCTTTTAAAGTTCCTACAGCCAGGTATCACTTATTTTAATACATTGCTTATCTTTTTCTTCAGGAGAGATGCTGTATCATTTCTTGTGAGCTTCTTAAATAACTTCATTTAAGTACTCAGGTTTCAGAGTTGCAAGAAAACCAAAGAAGAAGTTTCTCTCTGGCAACTTATTAGAGAGCTGTAGCTTTGATGGAAGGTAGAGAGCAACATCCGGATCACTCATAGCATCGTCATATAAGTTTGTCACTGATATTTCAGGGTAGTTAGGTATCTCTATCATCCTAATTTCATTAGACTCAAAAGCTTTTTTGTCTTCACTCAGTAAGGCTTTTAAGAATGAGATTTTGTCCCTTCCTGAGTTGGCAAGAACAACCAACTATGGTTAATATATTAGTATTTGATAAAAGCTTACCTTGCTATACCAAATATCTATAGAGGTCCTCCTTACTACGAAATTTTCCTATAAATTCTTGAGATTGTATTCTCTTCATTGCATCATTCATAGACTCCATCTTGCTTCCACTTTCTATAAATGTTTATGAAATTTAAAATTATGGATATCCATTCTAACTTACTAAAATTTTACTACTAAATAGGGAGGACCTACTGGAGGTCAACCTGATAAGATAGTAAGAGAAAGATGGAAGAACTTTCTCCAAGTTTCAAAGTTTGACTTCCATTTTTACAAACTTTCTCCATTAAATTGCTCCTAATAATAATTAATTTAATTAGATGGTGCTCCTAATTTATTTAAAACTTTATTTGGAGTTAAATTTTAAGGTTAAAACTTAATTAGGTGCATATTAAATTTATAAATGTTTAATAACTTTACCTCCAAATTAAGTTCAAACTTGATTTGGAGGACCTCCTAGAGAAACAAAACTTCATTAAAAGTATTTAATTTACTAAAATTTATAAAATTCTCATTAAATATGTCAACTTACAGTCTTTTATGGTTAGTTCATTTTCTTACCTCACTGCAAAGAAACTACCAGAGTGTCTTATACTCTACTATTATAGTTTTTCAAGGTAGATTTTATCATTATTATGATAAAATATATCAGAAAACTAAAATGAGCACTAATCTTTTTAGAAGAGCGGCATTACTTGGATCAAGTCAATTAAAGTTATCATTCCAACAACCAAGAAAAGTAGAGACCAGAGACGCTTGTACTCAGTGGGAGCCTTCTTATTACAACTTTGACCAGTCTAGCTTTGAGATTTAAATATAAGTTAAGTAGGAGGTTATCAAAGAAGCTGTACAAATTGAGGAGGGTTAAACAACTCCATAAAGCATTAATAAATACCAGCCAAAGTTGACTATTAATGCAAAGAATGCAATAAAGTTTTCCCTTACAAGTCAACTTATAAGAGACACTTGAGAGATATACACAACGATATGCCAAGGTTATATCTCAAGCATTAAAAGAAAGATGGGAAATATGTCTGTGAGTTCTGTGAGAAGCCATATTCTCATACTAGAGACCTCAAAGTGCACTTAAAGAAAAAGCACAATAAAGTTTTGTCTTTATTCATGAACCTACAGGGAATAGATTCCTCTAAAAGAGAAGATCAAGAAACCCAGTGGAGTCTCTTAGAGTTGAAGCTAGAAGTAAGTTAAAATGAAGAAAGCAGTCAAGAACTTTCCAGTCTCTGAGATCAATAAAATCATGGTTAAAATAGAGGCAATGAAGATTCCCTAATTAAAAATTATTGACTTAGATTATTGCCTAGAAAGCTACATCACTCTTGAAGATAAAATAGAGAAGAGAGTCATTACTGATGAATAATATGCTTACAAGATATATCCTTTCAATTACTTCCTTGCTGATAACAAGTTCCAAATGGAATTTTGCTAATGAGTATTATGCTCTTTAAAAAGCAAAGTTCAATGAGGGCAGGCATATCTTCTAGCTTGATGCTATTTTACTTGGTAAAGATCATGTAGCCTTCAAGCTTCCTTTAATTGAAATGATTTACAGAGAATTTTTATCTGACAATAGATGTCAGAGATAAATTGGATAGATAGTATAGCAGATAGTTTAAGGGATTGAAGAGCTTCACAAGTTATGTTCATGGAGACTTAAGCTAGAGAACATAATGATGAACTTTCAGCCTCTTAGAGTTTATTTTATTGACTTCAACAGAGCTCAAAGAGTGCAAGCCTCTGCATAAGGAAATGTATAAGGCACTCCTGGATATTTCCCAGAGAGATAGGATTGGAGAAATGGAGACACTTAATGGGATATCTAGGCTTTAGCTGTAATAATAATAGAGAGCGACATGCAATGAAACGATTACTTTAGCTGCAGGGTGAGAGAGATTCTAAGCAGAGAATCAAACAATATCTCGATAAAAAAAAATAAATGGAGGTCTCAGAGAACTTGCATACTCAACTATTATCAAGCCAAGCTAAGAGAATTAACAAACAATAGAAACAATCAAACATCGAATGATAAAATTCAGAGAACTGCCACATGACTCTAAGCTTATGTTTGTGTAAAATATTTTATAAACTCGCTTGCTATACTCACTTAAAATACTAATATCCCTACATAAACCCTATTAAAACCCTAATAAAATGCACTAATAGTCTACTTTTATCAATCAAAAACTCAATCAAACTACTGAAAGGGTTTTGGGGTTTTTAATATAATGCTTGACTTTTCACCTCTCAGAGTAGTAATAATAGATTTCAATAGATCATAGAGAGTTGAAGCTTCATGACTGGGAAACGTGTATAGTACTCCTGGATACTTTCCAAAATAAGAGGACTGGAGAGCTGGTGATATTAAGTGGGATATATGGGCTCTAGCAGCAATAATTTGTGAATGTAATATGGCAAGAAATGATTACTATAGCTGCAAAAGAGAGAAAGATTCAAAACAGAGAATACAGCAATATCTAGACTAGAATAAGATAAAAGGTAGAATGAAAGAAATGGCTGAGTAGATAACTATTAAACCTAATCACAGAGCTGACCATACAATAGACTATATTGTAAGTTGAATAGGAGAAATAAAGTTAAGTAAGCTGCCTAATGATACCAAAGTACTGTTTAAGTGATAAATAAAAATAAAACACCTACATTACACACTAATTTACATTACATTAAAACCCTAAACCCCTACATAAATCAATTTAAAACCCTAATAAAGCATGCGTAAATAGTCTACTTTCATTAATCAAAAACTCAATCAAACTAAGAAAGGGCATGTTATTTGATTTGTTAAATTGCAAGTAAATAAATATATTATAATTTTTGCCTAACATTTTTGTCTGAGTGCCGCAAGTCTGGAGGGGCCATTGCTCTAGCATGCCTGATAAAGTTGTAACAGTAATTTTTTCTTAGTTATCCTTGGTAACTTGTTTTGAATCAAATATTACAAAAATTAAAAAAATAATAAATGTATGTCAATAACATATACTTGATTTTTAAATGTATATATAAGCTAAACAGCATTGGATTGTAATGACGTATAAGATTTGTTAATTTTTAAGAAGAAAATTGATATAAAGAATTATAAAAGAATAATATTCTTTAAATAGAATTATTAATCATTTTTCGATGATTTTTCTTTTGCATTATTTATTTAACATCAAATTCAAACAAATAACTAATATCTCTTTAATTATAGTAAATATGATTTATTATATTTATATTCATAAAAGAAACAACTCTTGAAAATATCAATAGATTAGTTAAAATAATTTATTAACATATTTACTTTTTATATATTTTTAATTTATTTAATTTTGCATATTTAGAAATCTTATTCTATCAATTTTAATGTCTCAATATAATTTCTCTCATTTCATAAAAAAAAGATAACCTAAACTTTAAAATGATATTAATTGTAATTTAATTAATAAAAATATAACTATAATAAATTGTAATTTTATATTAAATAGTGTCTATAATATTATTTATTTAGAGCTATTCAATAATTAATTTTAAATATTTCTATTTATATTGAATCCAGGTGTTTATTTTAAATAATTATAATTAAACTAACAATTTTTATCTTTATAGATTTTAATTAGAGTTATTTTTGTTTCGAGATTTTAATTTGAATTTTATCTTACAATACAAAAGTTTGTTGACATACTTAAATTCTCAAACTTAGTATTATAATCAATTATTTCAATCGGAATACTAAAAGCTTATGCAGCAAGGTCTATTTATCATTTATTTGATTGCTGATTTAGTTAATTTTAAATTATTTAAGTAATATTATTGATAATTTTTATTTTTTCTAATTAATTTTGTCATAGTCTTCATGTTACTTGTATTACTGCATATGACTTCTTAGTTTATGCTCTAAAAATTATTTATAATACTGATCTTGAAGAAAACATGAAGTTCCTTTACATACAAAAGGTAATTAAAGGAGGAGATAACAAAAGTTACATCAGTCGAGATGCCACAATAAAGTTAGGGGATTTGTCATTAATAAGCTTAAGATTAAGTTACTCAGCGACATAGCCGATACAAATGAAGCAAATCAGGATGTGCAAATTGCCAGAACAGGTGCTAATACTCTGGGAACTTCTTAATTTGAGGGGCACTAAAAACATTATAATAAACTAAATATTTAAATGTAATTGTTTACAGTAATTGAAATCAAAATATATTCAAAGAATGATTTGGATTGGTACAAATTATAACATAAAACAATAATTTAGAAGCCCCAATTTCACAAACAAAGGTCCTTAGCTATACTTTCTTATTAAGCAGAATATTATTTCTGTTGCTCTTATTAAATATTTATGTCTTTTTTCAATAAAAGGCGCTTGTTTTAAATTTTTAATAATTTAAATAGGTATATTTGAAGTAAAAAACTAACTTTTTCTTAGTAATTATAATTTTATTTTCTATTAAATGTATGAGATATTAATTTTATGTGTATTCTATTATCTTTTAATATCAATAGAATTGCCATCATTGATAACTCAACTATTACTTTATCTGTAACTTTAGAGTACTCCAGTACTTCTAGAACTAAGTTAATGCATCTCAGATTTATCTGCGCATTTATTCAATTATTATGGGTTATAACTCGCATCAGGACTAGTTGTTAGGCCAAATACAGATATTTCTAGCAATTTTTATTTAATATTTTAGATATTAGTAAATAATCATACAGATATGGTGCTGAGACACTTTGTAGTTGGAACACTAAATTCCTCAGAATATTATAGTTTTTACAGATTAGTTTTTTATACCATTTGTGAAGATCAAGTTCTTAAACTTAAACCAGATTAGTTTTAGAATAATCTCATATTTAAACAATTTTATTATAATTAATAATATTTACTAAAAAGAAATAAATTTATAACTTTGGAATTGTATTCACATACAAATAATATAAACTTTATGAAACCCAAAAATAAATAAATTCGGGTTTATTATAAATTTTAAAACATAAAAAAATAATTAAATTTGAGAGTTAGATTTGTTAAAATATCCCATATATTTCAATCTGTAATTATAATAATGATTTATCTGATCAATTAGTTATTTTCTGATACCCAAAAGAGATAATTATTAAATCATTAGCTTCCTCAGACTATACAAAGCAACTTTAAAGGTGCTACCTTTAAATCTTCAATAGAATAAGAATAGATATAAATACTGAAAATTTTATTGATATAATTTACTCAAAAATAAATGTGATAGAACAAGATTAATTTTAGAATATTTTTATAGATATTAATTTTGAAGTATAAATGTGAATATTATTTCTTATATCTTAATCTTATGATAGAAGAATCAAGAAGAGAAGTAACAGAATTCCTTTATTATATTAATAGGATATATTAAATACTCAGTTTTGATATAGCAAAATAAAAGCAAGTCGTTCACAGAGATAAGTTGGTAGAAAATGCAGTAATTAAAATTTTGATTTCAATTTATAATTGGTATTATAGAATTGATAACAGTTTATACTCCCTACAAGCAACTACAACAAAAAATAACAGCAAAATTATTAAGGAGTATTATTGAAATCATCACAGTAAGTATCTTCATTTCATGTTTTCATATTCACCTAACCTTAAGTTATTCATCTTCATCACAGTAAGTTGATTTGATTATTGGATTGATATAGGTATGTCTACAATAAGTTCTAATCAGTGCTTGATGACAACATATACGAAACTATTCAGTTCTTGGTGTTATTCCCTTATAGAAGGAGAAGATCTGAAGATCAAATATCAGTGATAAATTGTTGGCAAGTCTGAAGATCGAACCAATCGTTCGCTTATGCAAGGCATACTTTCAACTCACTTGCAAATTTAATTCTGATTAATTTGGAAAATGATTGATAAGGAGCATTCAAATCTTCAATTAAAGATGATAAAAAAGATACCCTAATTTTATGGAAATTTGCTAATAATAAGACCAATATTCAAATTGATGAATACTTTATCAGTTTTTAATGACATTAATTAGTACGAGCATTTAAAGCAATAAACCAACAAATCATTATTTATCATATTATTTGATAATTTATTATGATAAACAATTCATAATGAAAATAAAGTTCTTTTATAACTTAATTTATGTTTATGAAATAAATTTACAAGCTTTATTTTAATTTCCACATTCTTTTTTAACAATATGCTTGATTATTGCTGGTAATTAAAAATTAATACAGAAAGATTGATGAATAATGAAAGTTAAATTGATTCATGCATATGTAGAAGTTGGATAACCTTTTAAAGTTGTATCAAGTTACACATTTGCATTTATTAATTAAAAAAATTAATCTAGTTTTACTATAGAGGGAAATATGCAGTATAACATTCAATTTAAACAATTGAGATGGTTGGTTATAGTAACAACGATTAATTAATAAATCTTTCAATTTAGGAGGAATAACCAATGTAAAATCCTTAAACATATTGTTAAATGCATATATATATATATATATATTTCGTATAGGAAAATTATATTATTAATTTTTATTAAAAACTTAGAAATCTAAATTTTATTTGGGGATTAATATACATTGGCTACCAAAATATATAAATCACTTTAAGAAGTAGGATTATATTTGATTGTGCAGATAGGAACATTTAGTCTTTTTTTTTACTGGTTTAATTGTACTTAAAGTCTAAATGCTTAAATAGCAATAATATTTAGTGATAGTAAGCTATCAAAGCAAGATTCAAATTAATCAAGTTAAATTACGATAATTTACAATATAAATAACTTAAATAAATTCACATTATTTTATAAACTGCTATTTATTTATATTGAAATGAGTAGAAAAGTGGAAAGTTGCAAATTATTCATCCTTACTAATTAATTTTCACTCAAAAAACAAAGTTAATAAGCAAAAATACCGACATTTCAGACTTCGTTTCTTTATTATTTTCTATTGTGTCTCGATCCTTGAAATATTAATAATATATTAGTATTATTTAATATTTTAAGATAATCAGAATTAATTGAAGTAAACATTCAATGAGATATATGTATTTTCTTGTTTTGATTTAAATCAGTGTATCTCGAACCTTCTTAATGTCAATTATAAAACGTTTTATCTTCCGAGGTTACTCATTTTACTGCACTACTAAAATTACATAAATGATAAGCTTCAGACTATGTTTTAACTCCCCTTGCAAATATGGATTTTCTAATCAATTTATCAAGTTCCATTTATTTTGACTTTTTATTATTTTATTGTCTGCTGATTCAGTTGTATTGATATTCCGTTGTTTATTATTTTTATCATGTTAAACTTATATCAATATTTGTAGGCTAAGTATTTAAAATAAGTCTAAGAATATTGTAAGATAGCTCTGATGTAGTTTGATCAAGTATGGCAAAAAGTATTTTCAGTTAGATTTTATAAGTAACCTTTATCTTCGGAATATTATGTTTAAAGTTTAGTAATTAGATCTAAATAATATATTCTCTACTTAAAATAATGAAATACTGTAAAAGCTAAATACAAGGATTAATATTGAAGGGAGCTATTGTTATAAAGTCAATGATTTATAAAAACAGGTATTATAAAAATATTATTAAGTTAACTGTTTAAATTTTAAGCAGCATTATTTAATAAAGTACATTCTATTAAGTCAAGATCATATAGATTAAATCTTTTTTATTTTAATTTTAGAGAAAAATACACAATAAAATCATACTTTTAACTTCCATAAATTGCAAGTGAAAATTAAATTAAAATAAACTTCCTCATGTTAAGTTATCTTAATAATCATAGGCATTTTAATTAAAATGATCTTAAAATACAAATATAGCTTTGTTTACTTCAACATTAAACCAGCCAAATTTTACCTCTTCTTAATATGCAATATTGTAAGTATTTATTTAAAATTAATAGAACATATACTCATTAAAATTAACAAATACGAAGATCTAAAATCAATTATACCAAATTTGCTCATTTAACCTAGAATTTGCTGCTTTATCAAGATGACTATTCTTCTTAAATCTATTTGCCTTTGCATCATTGAGTGAAATCTTCTCTTGAGGCTTCATGGATTAAACCACTTATGATCATTGTCTAATCTGGTATAAGAAATGCAGCATCAAGTCAGATAATTAGAAGGGGATGCAAGCAGAAAGTAGGATGAAATTTGCTAGTTAGATAATGGGGACATATTTGCAGAAGAATTGTTTATCAATGAAAATTATTTTTATATATATTTATTATCTCTTTAATAAGTATTCCAATAAATATTCAATAAAATTAAAATTAATTAAATAAAAAGATAGCCAAGTTAATTTAAAGACATATTTAATATCATAACAATTTAAACATATAAATATCCTTAATTAATTTAATACATTATAAGAATTAAATAATACCGGAATTAAATTGAACAAACCCTAATTTCCCACTAATTCGTTATAGATAACTGACTTAAATTAACTCTACTACCCCTTATCAAAGTTATATCAGACATAACCTATGTTATTTATTTCACTCAAAGCAAATTAAATATTATACCGTAAACTCCAAAAATCAGGGATTAACACAAGACTCAGCAAAAGAGAAAGATCATTCATACTTAAAACGTGGTACTTACAACTCAGCTTCAAAACATTCTAAGTCTTTCTAACTAATGATTCAAAAACACAACAGGTAGCCACAGGGCAGGTGATTAACTTCCTAACAAGTTGGAAACTTAAAGATAACAAAACACTCTAACTATTGCTCAAAACTACAAAAAACTCAAAGGAAGCACACAAATTGGCACTCTTAATGAAAGAGATCTTTTCTGACTCATCCTAATGTGACTATTCAATAGACTCGGAACTTGAACTATCTAATACTCCAGACCTGTTTAGTAACCCAGAAAAGAAGACACGTCACAGATCGGTATCATCCCGATCAGAAGATTTTCTGATTAATTCACAAATTCAGAATCTGACCAATGACGTCACAACATCTTAGCCTATTTAATATAGTCAACATATTCAATAAATAATTTAGCTTGATCAAATTATTTCTAAATGTCATTTAACCTAAAATAATACAAACAAATTAGAAAATAAAACATGGTAGAAAGCTAATACATAAGAAGTAATGAATACTCAATCCTCGACTTAAAAACTAGGATAGATGCCATAATAACAAAACACATTCACAGAAATCATTATAGACAACTAAAAAGAAGAAATAAAAGAAGAAGTAAAATAGGAACACAAATAAACAGCTATCCAAGCTTAGTCAACACCAGTAAGACCCAAAGAAAAATAAATACTCAATTAGTTTGTGCCACAAGGCCCAGCACTTGAACAAATCCTTTCCTTCTTTGTGAACAAACCCAAATTCTCCATTAATCTGAATTAAAAAGAATTAAATAACTATGAATGCAAGTTCGGCACATACTCATTCTAATAACTCTAAAAATACTTAGTTTTCCTAAAAGATTTAGAGGATAAGAAGAAATTGTTCACAAAATAGTAAAATAGCCTCAATACGCTCCTCTTCATTAGAAGACACGTGGAGGGCATAGTCAGGGGAAAGGTAGGTAAATATCAAGAGACCCACATAACTAATATAATAGACGCAATAGAAGTCTATGAAAACGATAGTTATTAGTTCAACCCAAACAAAGAAATTTACAAGGTATTCTACAAAGATTTTATAAGGGTACTCGGATACGTTAGACAGGCAATAAGACAATTTCATCAATTCGAAGGAGGCGAATTCGAATACACAACTTTCGAAACACCGAACACATACAATGATTCATGCTGGTAGAATAATTCACTCACTCAGAAGACAGCAGTGAAACGATTGGGAAGATTATTGATTAAGCTTAATCTCATACAACTTAACTTTATATTAAAGGGCTTTTACATGCAAATATGCATTATTGATCGGGGCCCCAAGAGACCTCGTTGTGATCATATTATATTTATTATTATTATTATTATTAATAATTTATTATGCCTACTAACTAAAATTATTTGAAGACCTGATTAATTTTTATAATATTTCTCATTAAAATAATAGCTATATTTATCATTTATTAAAAAATCAGGGTTTTAAAAAAGAAAAGTAACATATAGAGAAATAATTTTTAAAAAAATAATTTAAAAAAAGAGAAACGCTGGATAAACTTTAGATAAGAGTAAATAAATTTTTTTAATGATAGAATTCAATAAAAATTTATAATATAGAAAATGATCTGCAAATAATAAAGATAATTATTGACTTTCTTATGAAAACTTAAACTTGCCCATTTACTGTCAAGCTAAATCAAAACTTTTTGAGCATTTAAATTCTCTTTTATTAATCTATTTTTACATTAAAATTAAAGTAATATCTGCTTTAACTTTAATCAATTTTGGAGTTTGTAAAAATTAGATTAAAAGAAGAGAAAAATAATGAATAAAAATAAGTCGATGTATAGGGGGTGAGGTAACATTGGCTCTTATAGCATGGAAGGTATTTATAATTTAACTCATTTAAAATGGAACATATTAATAATATAGCAGACCAAATAAAAATTAAAGATAAATATTAAATGATTAATGATTACTAAGTTAAATAGTTATTCAAAATTATAATAATAAAAAGAGAATTAAGTCTAAACTTAATAGCAATACAAAATTGTGTTATTAAAATCTTTAATATATTTTTATGGTATGCTAAAATAATATTGATAGATAAATTATTTTAAAATAAAGTACTTACTTTATTAATTTAATAAAAGCAATTATCAGGCTTAAATCATATTTATTTATTAGATTTTTAATTTGCAATTATGATGCGGTCAAGCCTTAAAGTGTCTTGCCCTGAATCTCTGTCGACAATTGCAGTATAAAATCTTTATCCTAGTGCAATTGGAGATTCATGTGATTCGTCTTGGAAACAAAATCACTTTTAATTCAATGCAAACATGATAGAGTTCTCTTGAAACTCCTTGAATGTTAATTCGAAGAGCTAATTTTCGATTTTTAGAATAATTTTCTAATATTTATCTTCCATCCTCATGACTTTAGGTCACTCTCTCTCATTTATCGACTCTTTCAGTTGGAGTAACTCTTGATCTTCTGTTTTCTATATCTTAAGGTATGCAAGCTTAGTTGTAGGACCCTTTAGCATCACCCATGAATATGCAGCAACTAATTATCATTTTTCCTTTTAAAAATGCACTTTTTATTAAGAGTATTTATTGCCTGAATACTTAAAACTATCATAAGTTTGCGCATGCCTGTTCATTTTGAGTAACTATATCAGGATATAGGAAAAGATATTGTAGTGAGTTATTTCCTAATCAGTCGAATATTCCTAAAAAACAAATTTATAAGATATATATATTTAAAATGATTATTATAAACAAATACTAACTATAAAGTTTAAAATAGTACCAGAACATTTTAATTATAGATGTCTTTATTTAGCATTGTTGCTATTTGTCAGAAGGCTGAGGATGTAAGGCTGTGATTTTCCTTAAATTCTTCGTAATCTCTAATAACATTAATTGAAATTCTGTATAACGGATAACTCTAGATCCTAAAAAAATTCTTTTAATTTTAGAGGCTTCTGCTAAGGCACTCCAGCAACATATGAAGACTCCTGAGCCATCTGCAGAATCTCTTTCTGAGAATGTTCATCGTTGTATTGTTTGAAGGTCTTGTCTTATCTTTTGGGTTTTCTCAGTTATTTGTCAAAATTAAAGGATATCTCATCATCTTTTGTGTATGAATTACTATAATTTAGTAGTTAAGTATGATCCATCATTGTCACGTCAATATTAGTGTCATCAACACCAAGTCTCGTAATCTTCTTCAACATTACCTTTTTCTCTTTCAATTAATGTACGATATATTCATATTTTGTAGTATACATTGTTTCTATCATTACAAATACATTTCCGATGATTTCCTTAGGTTGTAAAGAGGAACCTTTAATAACATCAAGCATTAATAATCACCGTATTTTAATCATTCAAGATGAAGGCTAAAAACGATTGCAAGGAACGGGATTGGAGGTGAAGAGTAGTTTGATTGAGTGCGACAGCTCTATCAATGAGGCAGATAGCCATTTTTCAAAAATGAAAAACTTGTATTTTTCTAAAGTCGTGGTCATAGTGTTGATGGCAATAAAAATAATATTTAATTTGAAGTTATCAATATTAAAAGTTAAAATATCTTTAAAAGCACATGTTACTTTTTAATTTGTTTTGCGACCCCTATAGTTGTAGTAGTAATATTAATTATTTAAAAGCAGCATATAAGAATAAAAATAATTATATATATTATAATTTTGATTATCTTCTCTAATTGACTAATTATCATCTTATAATATTTATTTGCGTTTTGTAAAAGGTTGTTTATAGAACTTTATAACTGCTGTGATCCTAAGAAAAAATATGCTATATAATAATTATAAAATTTTTGATTTTTAATTAATTTTTAATGATATATATATAGTCTGCTTATTAAGGCATATTTCTTCTAGAAGTAGCTTATGATCATTTTAGGATTTCATTTAGATTTAACAAATGTCCCTTTATGAAAATGCATTTATTATAGATGTCTTGAACTTAATGATTGAATTTGTATTTACCTTATAAATTTATGATTATTTATATTTAGACATATTCTATTTTTACTATAAATTTAATAATAAATATATATTCAATTAGTATAATATAAAGCTAGCTTATCTTCTCCTGTTCTTGCTTTATTTTATTTTGACTTGTGGTATATATAAATAAAATCAAGTGTTTACTTCAATTAGTATTTAGAATGGCTCTTGGGGTTTTGTTTAAAAAGAATTAAACAATAATGTAAATTTTATTATATAAATACTTAATTCTCTCATAATTGAATTTATTTAAATTTAATATCATCATATTTTCTAAACAGAGTAATTCATATTTATTCATTTTCTTCACAGTTCTTGCTTTGAATTGGTAAATTTCCTAGCTCATAAGTGATGTTAATTCTTTATAATATATGAATAGAGTAGAAGCAGCGAGTAAATCTTTGCTTCTCAATGAAGATGAGAAGTAAGTTGAAGCTTAGGCTGGCGATAACTTACATATCCAATGAACTTAAACTCATGAACAAATTTATGGATATCAGGAGCAAAATGTGACAAGAACGTTGAACTTGTGAAGGTATCAGAAACTATTAAGAGGTAATGGCTACAATTGATATAAAGCAAAGGTAAAATATATGATTGGAAGTTCAATGTTTGAGATATTATAATGATCGATATTAAATAAAAGCAATATTTTAATTTATGCTTATTGGTTTGATCATTTAACAATATCAATAATTTTCTAAATAGATTGATAATGAATGGAGGAAGTATTTATAATTAAAACACTTATAAATTCAAATGAATTATTCTTTGTGTTTTATTTTATATAGTTATCAAATTGACAGAGTGGTAGATATTTTTATCACTTGAGGAAATAAGTTGGCGTTTAATTTTCAACAAGGCACAATTATATGAACTGAGGGATGCAATTGCGAAGATAATTACGCTAAAATGAAATCATATAACATAATTATTCACATACAAATAAAAAGGATAAATTAACAAAAGGTTTAGAGTGATAATGACGATAACAATAACAATTAGTTGGTAAAAGATGAAAGAGGTAATCACAGTAAGAAGATCAATCAGAGGAGTTAATAGACATATTGAATAAGTAAAAGACATTCTTGAGGAAAGTGTAACAACTTTCTTAACATAAAACCCTGAATTATAAATAAGTAAATATAAAATATGGGACAGTTATTAAAAAAACTGTTTAAGTAATGTATAAACTTACAATGTGAAGGAGCATGTAGAAAAGGGTCATAGTATATATGATGAAGAACAAATGATGTCAATAAATATCTTCAGAGAATTACCAAAAGTGTCAACAACCGCTTTTTAAGCTACATTAGGAGGTAACTCAAGCTAGGAAAGAAACACTCCAACCACTGAAGTGAGATCTTTGTAAAGCTGTGATATTAATTGAAATTAATGAAGAATAAATGCATTATTCAATTATATAGTAATATTTTATAGTGGTAACGATTTATTTACTATGAATGAATGCTATTTTCAAAAAGATTAAAAAAACAAGGATGTATTGCTATTATTTTACAAGTAATGATGATTATTTGCAAGTGCTAGAAATATAGTTTGATAGAGAGATAAGTAGCAACAGAAATAAAAAATGTAATTAGATAACTAATTAATTATCTTTTTAAAAGTTTCTGAATAGAAATACTATTGCAAATAATTAAAGTAATAATTAATGAATATTGGCCTTAGTATATAAAGTTTATAAAAGAGAAGGAATTTTTTAAACTTGAAAGCACGATTTTCATTTGTATATAGAGTTTATTAAATTTTTTCTTTTAAATTATTGAAGATATTATATAATAGCAAACTTAAACAATCATTAAATTTATATTATGAAAAATTTAGTAGATTAATAATTATATTACTGATTAAATGAGTACTTATTATAAAAGTCAAAGATAGAAATATCTAAAAGAACATCTTATCTTCCTCATCTTCTTCATCATCAAATATTATTTTACACTTTCTTGTTCTCCTATTTGTGTGACTCTGCAAATCACCAGTCCAGCTGTACCTGTGGTCTTACCAAGTAGGACCACTATAAATATAAAATTAATGATAAACTTTTACTTATTAAGTTATTGATTTAATTTATCATTTTCCTATTATAAATTATAAATTATCAAGATGTGGCTTGGGAACTTGAATAAGCAATATAAAATAAAAATAGCAAATAGAAAGGGAAGTATCGTGATAATAGTACTCATTTTAATTATTGAAGTTAACAAACATTTCTAAGCAACTAATTAAATTTGATTCAATAACTATTTAAAACTATGTTATTTATCAATAATTTGTTAGATTTATATAAAATATCCATATAATTACAAAATATAAATTAATATGAGAATCAAAACCCCAAAACCCTTTAGTGAGGTTTATAAGCGCTTTGATTTGTAGGGTATAGTTGGGGTCTTATTGGGGCTAGTAGACAAAACGCAGGTTTTATATGAATTTAATGAGTATTAGAGTTCTTAATTCAAACAAATTTATCTGCTTATCTTTGTGATACCTCTTGAATTTAGCTGTTTGTAGTTGTCCTAGTGTATCATCCAATGATTATCTTGGATATGCTGGAACTTTTACTATGACTATATCAACTATCTTCTTAATTTCATTGCATATTTCATCTTGCTTAATATGCTTAGCAGCCAAACTTCTTGATTATTTCTCATGTTTTGTTCCAAAGTATGACATACTTTCCATTTCGCACTCTAAGATATTTGCAGCTACCGCCCAAACATCCCATTATACAAAGCCATTTGTCCATCTCTCTCTTATTGGGAGTTATCCTATTTTTCCTAAACCTTAGCTAAAGTCACTATCTCTTGACTTATTGCTCTGTTGAAATCTATGACTACTACTTCTAGAGGGCGGAGATTTAGCATTACATTTTCTGGCTTCAAATCTCTATGAACATACCCTAGATCATGGAGTTCTTTCACTTTCACACCCTTAGTCATTTCTGTGAGTTTCTCATTCAAATCATTAGGATATCTATTATGGTAGAGATACTCTCTTAGGGTCATTTCAAACTTCTTGAGTCTCGAAGCAATAAAAACATGACCAAGCATAACTCCGTCTAGCTTAGCTAAGTTCTTGCATTATCTTTTCTAAGCTTCTCTTAGTACTATGTAATCATTCGAAAACTCATTCTATTATTGCTTGTTCTTAATGAGATACTTGAATGGATATACCTTGTAAGCGAATTCATCAACCACTATAAGCTTAGCCTTGTTTGGCAGGTCAAAATGCAAGTAATTTTCAATACAGCTTTCAATATCAATTGCATTCAATGCAGGTATATACATAGCTCTCTCTTAAAGACATGCTAAAAGAGTACCATTTACTGGCTGATTCATTGATTCAAAACGCTTCTGCCTCTTGAGCCTTTCCTATTGTTGTCTTTATGACTCAAGAGAGTTATTTTTTCTTTTAGCAGGTACAAGCTTTTAAGTTTCCTCATCTTTAATCAGGAATTCGCTTAAATGATGCTTTTGCATATGTCTCTTTACTTTGGCTGAGTGAGTATAAGACTTCATGCAGGTAGTGCATTAATATCTACCATCTACTTTATCATGCTTGAAGTAGATCTTAGCTCTAACCAGAGTGTACCTCTTTGATGTGTCTCTTCAAGCTAGACTCAGTTGAGAAGAAATTTTAACAGTCTTCACATTAGAATGTTATAATTTTTTCTATTGGTTGCTGTTCCTTATCTTACTCAACCAATTCAACTTATGTTTAAACTTTCATCTCTGCACTTTACTTTTTGTTTTAAACTTAAATTTTAAAGACCTCAGCTTCAAACTATAGAGCTCTTAGCTCAACCTTCTTTTCAATATAAATTACTTCTGGTTTCTTGGAGGAGCCAAAGTTTAGTAATGATTAACCTGTTCCAAGAGAAACTGCCTTACGATTTAAGTTAGCCTCCATGTTTAAATTCAAATTTAAATTACTATTATTGATGATTAATAACTTCCCTAGCTAAAGTATAGCTGAGCAGGAGTTTACCCTGAAGCAATGCAATGATGGTTGATTTTGAAGTGTTAGGCATCATATTTATACTAAGTCTATAACTATAAATTTTCTAATTTCATGCTTAATATTTTTAATACTGGTACCAACTTAGAAAAAATTCAGGTTGATACTGGTACCAATTAAGTTTTGAACCATTTTGGAACTTTTCCATTCAAACTTAACTTGATTAAAAGTAGGTACTTATTAAGTTTTGGTACTATTAAATTGGTACCAATTAAAATTAAACCGAATTAGTACCAATACTAATTAAATTTAAACAAATTTAGTACTAATTTAATGGAATTAAATTGATGAAAATGGAGCTCCATCTCTGAAGTTTGTTACAGCTTCTGCCAGCTTTCCCCACGTATCTTTACCAGGTTGACCTCCTATAAGATGCCCATATTTAATACTATGATTTTTAACAGTAGGATCCAGAACTCTATTTATTAAAATTTGATATTCAATAACAAGAGGAGGATCAAGGATGGAATCTATAAGTACTGCAATGAAGAGGGATGAAACTTAAGAAATGATCTCAAGATTTATGCAAAGAAGATCTCTATAGATACCTCACTTAGCATGGTAAGCATGAGACATATACATAATCAACATAATATGCAGTTGGTCTATTCCTTCCAACGATGGAAGGTACCAAAATCTCATTCTTAAAAGCTAAACTCTGTGATGAGAAGAAGAAAGCGTTAAAAAACAAAGAAATTAAGTTGATAGAAATACCAAACTACCCAGAGATTTCAGTCACTAATCTCTACGAGGATGCGATGAAAATTGAAGAGTTGGAAGTTTATCTTCCTACCAAGAAACAAATCTCTAACAAGCTTCCAGAAAGGAGTTTCTTCTTTGGTGTTCTTGGCACTTTAAGAGAGAGTTATCTAAGAGAGATCATTGAAGAAGCTCACAAGGAACGCTACTCTATTTCTCCTAAAGATTAAAAGAAGCAAGGCATACTAATAAGCGAGACCTGGCTTGCGGAGCTTAAGAAGCATCCATACCTCTCTACTAAGATTTGACACATAACTTTGGAGGGAAACCTGGAACTGGTATATTCCTAATGAAAGAACATGCACAAGTTCACAGAGAGAGAAAGTCATAGACTATTCATGAAGTGAGCAAGAGGCTTTATAAAGATTTTTAAAAGCCGGATGAAATGAACATAGATGCAGGTGCTGGCACTAAGAGAAGAAATATGGGGCCACGCAAGCCATAATAAGAGGAAAAGAAAGAGAAGGCTAATCCCTTTCTGGGTTAGTTTAATATGTGAACTTATTCATTCATTTAAATCTAAAACTTATTTATAAACATTCATTCTTCCCTCTCTCGCACAAACTGTTGTCTTATCTACGCTCACTCTCTTACAGCTGCTTTGAATTAAGTCTACTGTATCGATGGGCAAGTCATGCATAAGATGATACAGCAGCAGCTTCTTGTAGTGAGTCTTGATTTAACTCCAGTAGAATTCAATTCCATTAAATTATGGGCTATAAGGAACGTTGTATACAGGAGTAATGTTTAACTCTTCATAAGCTTTCTTAGACTCCTTAGTCTTATGAACTGAGAGGTTTTCAACAAACAGGATGATTTTTTAATCGGTTCAAAGAGAAGAAACATGGGTCCAAGTTAAACACAAGAGAAAGAAAGAAAGAGAAGCCGAATCCTTTTAAGAGTTCGTTTGATATGTGAAAAAAATTCATTCATTTAAGTTTAACAATTATTAATAAAAATTCATTCTACCCTTTCTTGCGCATATCGTAGTCTAGTCTTTACCCACTCTCTTGCAACTACTCTGTATGAGATCTACTTTATCGATTGGTAGATCATGCATTAGATGATATAGCAGCAGTTTCTTGTAGTGGGTCTTGATTTAACTCCAGTAGAATTCGATTCCATTAAATTAAGGGCTGTAAGGATCATTGTATACAGGAGTAATGTTTAACTCCTCATAAGCTTTCTTAGACTCCTTAGTCTTATGAACTGAGAGGTTTTCAACAAACAGGATGATTTTTTAATCGTTGTATTTATCTCTCAGCTTATGTAGGAACTCTATGTACTACTCTCGCTTAATAGAGCGAGGATGAATAACATAACTTTCTAAGCCAGAGTCTTCACTAATACCTGCTAAAATTGCATGGGTTACAACCTTTACTTTCTAATCGTAGACTTCTATATTATCATACTTCTTATACCAAGACTTATTAATAAAGGTGTTGAAGGTAAACACAGCTTCATCAGCGTGTATGAACTTGATGTTATTGTCAATAGCTCTCTGCATTTAATCATATATATAGTTTAAATTATTACTATAAAATGGCACTGTAAAATCAATCACTCTCTTCACTCTGTTGACAGTCTTGAAAGTAATACCATTTTTTCTATAAATGTTGGCTATAGTTTATGGAGAGATACGCATGTCAGGAAACTTGCGATGAAACATCACAGCTCGATAGTCTAGTGGAAAGTGTGCCCAATACTTCAAAGTCTTCGAATCACAGAGGTAGTCAATATGGTGCTGTGAGAACTTTTATTTTCTTGCAGGATGATTTCAAGTGCCTAAATTATAATGCTAAACAGCCAACTAGCAATGATACCTAAATGAGGAGGCACTCTTGCACAGCAGCTTTGCTATAGCTGTATAATGCATTACAGGTTTGACTAAGTCTATATTAAACCTTGTACCATACCCAAGCTTAAGCAGTAAATCTAAATATTACTCATCATAAATAGACCCTAAATTTCGCTAATTTCTATTTCTCATTTTGCAATTTGACCTAATTTCTCTTATAACCCCAATAAAACCCCAACTTTACCCTACAAATCAAAGCACTTATAAACCTCACTAAGGAGTTTTGGGGTTTTGAATTATTAGTTAAAAAGACAAGCCTTGCCATATTTTTAATAATAATTCTCTAATAATACCCACCTATGTTAAAACCTTAAGTACATAAATTTTTGTCAGCTTTTTGAAGTTTTTTAAATGTCTCATTATCATAATTGAATAATTAATTAGCATCTTATTATTAAGAAAGTTAATTCTTTTAATACACCAAAAATGGTGAAATAGCTTTTAAGATCAGTTGAACAATTAAAGATATATAAAATTTAGATATACCATAAAATGAAATGATTTAATAATAAGATGATTTATTATGTGTGTTATTTTTATTTAATATTTAATTATTAAAGTAAAATCAACTTGAAAAATTTAAAATTTCTTTTCTTCTTCCAATATTTACTTTTTAAATTATTTTCATACAATCCATTTAATTATTTACAATTTCCCAAAAAAGCTGTATAAAATAATTAATTAAATTATAAGAAAAGTTTTAGAAAATTAATAGGGTTTTTTTTTCTTCATTGTTTTAGAAGTATTAAATTAATGGGCAATTACAGTTATAAATTAGCACAATGTAATTAGACTATTCTGAAATTGAATATATTATTATAATTTTTGAATAAAGTTTTAAATCAATCAAAATAATTAAATTGATTTAGAGAGTATTAACAAAAGTCGGGCAAGATGGAAGAGAAGACACAGACCAGAAGGAAGCTTCCAGTATACGCAAATGAGAACAAGGAAGCGACACCAGACAGAGAAAAATCATTAAAAGACTATTTTGAATGTTCAAAAAAGAGCTTCTTAAATTAATCTCACACATACCCAATATCCTAAGTAAAGCATAGTAATAATATAGAATACTTAGACAAGTTTAGTATTCTACTAGACAATGGCCGACATCTACATTTTTTCTAACCAATAAAAGAGGTGGAAGGCTGGGCGAAAAGAAACTAGAGATTTGAGGAGAACCAGAGAAATAAAATAAGAACACAAATCATTAACAATAAGAGACAAATGACGATGAAGACCTTCGAATTAAGCATCTGCGTGCAAAACGTAAGAGGATGGAACTCTAAACTAAAGTAAGACTAAATGATGTGAGAGCTGGGAGGTAAGAAGCCAGACTTGATAGGACTGGTAGAAACAAGACTACAATGAATAATTGAAATCAACAACAAAAATATCACCTAGACGTAACTTGCCAGGAATGGCGGAGTATATACACTAAATAGCGGCAAATTTGTAATGAAATCATTAAAACTCTGAGATAATACCTAACTTGGACTATTTTGAATATAGAGGACTTCCCCTTACACATTTTCACAGTATAAATACCATCCTACTGTAACGAGGAAGTCAAGGAACTACAGAATAGCCTCCTTTACATGATAAAATCATTAAAATCTAAATGTAAGACATAGAAAGTCATTGTAATGGGAGACTTTAACTACCATATCAAAGAACTGAGCAAAAGACTGTATAAAAAAGGCTTGGCTGAATCCATTCCGTAAGGAGTGGAAACTCACACTAAAGGGAATTAGCTGGACCAAATCTTCTCAGCTGGGAGACGGACTAACTAAGACTAGCCGACCACAAACTTATCTTAGCAAAGATGAAAATAAAATACTTGGAGAGAGATCTAAAACTCACTGATAGAGAAAAAAACTACAGAGTATCAGACATTAGAAAACAATGTTGGAAAGCATTTGTTGAAGAAAAGAGAGAGTTATTAGAAGAAGAGTTGGACAAACCAGTAAAACAATGCTCTGAAGAAAAGCTAATTAAACACAGTAAAACAAAGCACTGGTTTAACCAACCTACAGAATGGGAAATTAAAAGTAACACTCACAACCCAAACAATACATATAATGAAACTAAATCCTACTGGAACGAAGCAATTAGAGACATGGAACAATGCGTAGAAAGGAATAAAGTAAAAGGGTTTTTTAACATGGTAAAAAGACTTATACCAAAAGCAAAAGGCAGTCTGAAGTGATTAAAAGATTGACATTGAACGAAGAATAAATCTGGGAGAGGAAACTCAACAAAAAATCATAAAATAGTACAACGAACTTTACTAAGAAAAGAGAGATACAGACCAAAAGATTAATCGAACAGAAGACCAAATAATGACTAACGAAGAAGAAACAGAGAAGTATTGCAAATAGCAAGATATAGAAAAGAGCATTAGAGAATGCAACTTCAACAAAGCCATTGGTCCGGACTGATTTGATAGAAAAATACTATTAAAATCACCAAGGCTTCTTAAAACTCTAACCCAAAAATAGTAAAATGGATTTACACTCAGGAGAAATTCCTCAATATCTGAGAGTAGGGAGACTAATCCTATTGAGCAAGAACTTTGTAAACTCATTTCCCAAGATAAAAATCATAAGACCTATATTGGTGAACTCACATATAAGCAAGATCATTGAAAAAGTCATCATAAACAAACTTCAAGAAAATAATAGTGAACTACTTAAGACAGGAAACTACCAAAGCGGATTTAAAGAGAATAAGAGCGCCCACCTTAATCTCATTAGACTATTGGAGCATATAAAAATTTGAAGAAAATAGAGCAACAAGAGAGAACCATATCTATTTGTAGGCTTACAGAAAGCATACGATTCAGTCTGGAAAGACAAACTACATAAATTCTTAAAGTTAGAGCTAAGACTGATATCGACAAAAAGACAACAAAACTAATCGAAGACCTATATTCATACAGTAAAATTAAATACGAAGGAGAGTATATAAAAGCGGAGAATTAAAACCCCAAAACCCTTTCAATAGTTTGATTAAGTTTTGATTGATGAAAGTAGACTATTTAGTGCATACTTTATTAGGGTTTTATTAGGGTTTATGTCGGGGTTTAATGTTTAAATATTAGTATTTTAAGTGAGTATATGCGAGGTTTGGGGTCTGTTTTTGACAGTGAGTATATAGATTTATTGTTTTAGTTGCGATATGGATGTGATCAATATAGTGAATAACTCAAGCCTGTTCTGAATTATACGTATATAGCAAGGCTACTCCATAAATCTCCAGCAACTAGGTCTCACTGTCTATTAGCATTGAATTTAAAAAGATAGCATCTTAATTCTAAGCCTAAAAGACCCCTAAAATTTTAGCAGCATCATATTGAATATCTTATTAATGATAAGACTCTTAAATACTGGGCTCATTTCTCTCTAGCCTAGAGGGGTGTGATGTTACATCGCCAATTTCCTGAGCTTCACATATCTGCTTAATCGATAGCTAACATATAAAAAAAGAACGGAATATCTTACAAGACAATCAATCGCATTAAGAGAGTGATTGACTTTAATGTTCCATTTTATAAGACTAATTTAAATTATATATTCGATTAAATGAAGAGGTCTTAAGAGCATAATATAAAGTTCATACTCGCTGATGAGGCAGTATTTACATTCAATACCTTTATATCAAGGTCTTGGTACAAGAGGTATAGTAATATTAAGCGAGTATAATCAAAATGTGGAGACTGTTAAATTAAAATCAAAAATGCAAACTAGTTGAAATATGATCAGAGCAAATTTGATTAATATGATTCAAACAGCCATTAGTTTAAATGCTTTTTATAAATTTATATATTATGCTTTAATTAATTAATCAAACATGAAAAATGGAATTTTTGTTTATTTAATGTTTTCCAATTCATTTCTATTTTAGGGCAGTGACTATATCCTCTCTTGTGATTACTTTCATAGCATCTTTTTCTTGAGTATTTTAAAGTAAAAAATTGAGATATCTTCAGGATATCTTCCTTGAGCTATCTTCAGGGTATCTTCCTAAAAAGAAATTAAAAAAATAAAATTTTACATGAATTAGTAATAGCAACAGCAGCAATCAAAACCCCAAAACCCCTTAGTGAGGTAATAAGTGCTTTGATTTGTAGGGTATAGTTGGAGTCTTATTGGGGTTAGTAGAGAAATTTGGCCAATTTGCAAAATGAGAAATAGAAATTAGCGATATTTAGGGTCTATTTATGATGAGAAGTATTTAGATTTACTGCTTAAGCTTAGGTATGGTACGAGTATTAATATAGACGAAGTCAAACCAGTATTGAATTATGCAGCTATAGCAAAGCTCTTACACAAGATTGCCTATACTGTTAGGTATCACTGCATGTTAGCTGTTTAGCATTTTAATTCTGGTACTTGAAAGCATCCTGTTTGAAAATAAAAGTTCTCACAGCACCATATTGACTACCTCTGTGACTCTAAAACTTTAAAGTAGTGGGCACACTTTCCTCTTGACTAGCGAGCTGCAATGTTTCATCGCAAGTTTCCTGATATGCGCATCTCTCCTTTGACTATAGCCAACATTTATAGAAGAAATGGTCTTACTTTCAAGACTGTCAACAGAGTGAAGAGAGTGATTGATTTTACAGTGCCATTTTATAGTAATAATTTAAACTATATATATGATTAAATGCAGAGAGCTATTACTAATAACATCAAGTTCATACACGCTGATGAAGCAGTGTTTACATTCAACACCTTTATTAATAAGTCTTGGTATAAGAAGTATGATAATATAGAAGTCTATGATTAAAAAGTGAAGGTAGTCACCCATGCAATTTTAGCTGGTATAAGTGAAGATTCAGGTTTAGAGAGTTATGTTATTCACCCTCGCTCTATTAAGCGAGAGTAGTATATAGAGTTCCTACATAAGCTCAGAGAGAAGTATAGTAACCAAGAGATCATCCTGTTTGTTGATAACCTCTCAGTTCATAAGACTAAGGAGTCTAAGAAAGCTTATGAAGAGCTAAACATAACTCCTGTATACAACGTTCCTTATAGCCCTTAATTTAATGGAATTGAATTCTACTGGAGTTAAATCAAGACTCACTACAAGAAGCTGCTGCTGTATCATCTTATGCATGACTTGCCTATCGATACAGTAGACTTAATTCAAAGCAGCTGTAAGAGAGTGAGTGTAGATAAGACAACAATTTGTGCGAGAGAGGGAAGAATGAATGTTTATAAATAAGTTTTAGATTTAAACGAATGAATATATTCACATATTAAATTGGCCCATAAAGGGGTTTGGCTTCTCTTTCTTCTCCTCTTCTTATGGCTTACTTGGACCCATATTTCTTCTCTTTGTGCCAGCTCCTGCATCTATGTTCATTTCTTCTGGCTTTTAGACATCTTTATAAAGTCTCTTGCTCACTTCATAAATAGTCTATGACTTTCTCTCTCTGTGAACCTTCGCATGCTCTTTCATTAGGAATATACCAGTCCCAGGTTTCCCTACAAAGTTATGAATCAAAGCTTACTAGAGAGGAATGGATGCTTTTTAAGCTCAGCGAGCCAGGTCTCGCTTATTATTATTCCTTGCTTCTTTTAATCTTCAGGAGAAATAGAGTAGCGTTTTTTGTGAGCTTCTTCAATGATCTCTATGAGATAACTCTCTCTTAAAGGGCCAAGAACTCCAAAGAAGAAGCTCCTTTCTGGAAGCTTGTTAGAGAGTTGTTTCTTGGTATGATGATAAACTACCAACTCTTCATCATTCATCGCATCCTCGTAGAGATTAGTGACTGAAATCTCTGGGTAGTTTGGTATATCTATCAACTTTATTTCACTGTTTTTGAAGGCTTTCTTCTCATCGCAGAGTATAGCTTTTAAGAATGAAATTTTGGTACCTTCCATCGTTGGAAGGAATAAACCCACTATAGTATATGATTAAGTATATGTCACATGCTTACCATGCTAAGTGAGGTATCGATAGAGATCTTCCTTGCTTCTAAATCTTGAGATCATTTCTTAAGCTTCAACCCTCTTCATTGCAGTACTTATAGATTCCATCCTTGTTCCTTCTCTTGTTATTGAATTTCAAATTTTAATATATAGAGTTCTGGATCCTACTGTTAAAAATCTTAGTATTAAATATGGGCATCTTATAGGAGGTCAACCTGGTAAGGATACGTGGAGAAAGCTGGCAGAAGCTGTAACAAACTTCAGAGATGGAGCTCCATTTTTATCAATTTAGTTCCATTAAATTAGTACTAAATTTGTTTAAATTTGATTAGTACCGGTACTAAATTCGTTTAAATTTAATTGGTACCAATTTAATAGTACCAATACTTAATTAGTACCTAGTTTTAAACTAATGAGGTTTTAATGGAAAAGTTCCAAAATGGTTCAAAACCTAATTGGTACCAGTACCAACCCGATTTTATACTTGGTTGGTACCAAAATCGAAATTATTGAGTATGAAATTAGAAAAATTATATTTATAAACTAAGCATAAATATGAGCTCTAACACCTTAAATTCAACCATAATTGTTGTCGTATCAACTCCTATACAGAGTGACTATAACCAGAAAGGTTATTAGAGCTTAATAATAGAAATTTAAATTTGAATTTAAACATGGCGGCTAACTTAAATCGAAAAGCAGTTTCTCTTAGCAGTGGATAATCATAGCTAAACTTGGTTCCTCCAAGAAACCAGAAGTAATTTATATTGAGAAGGAGGTTGACCTAAGAGTTCTAGAGTTTGAAGCTGAGGTCTTTAAAATTTAAGCTTAAAACAAGAAGTAGAGTGCAGAGATAGGAGTATAAACATAAGGTGAATTAGTTGAGGAAGATAAAGAACAGCAACGAATAGAAAAAATTAAAACATTTTAATGTGAAGACTGCCAAAATTTCTTCTCAACTGAGTCTAGCTTGAAGAGGCACATCAAAGAGGTACACTCTGGTAGAGCTAAGATCTACTTTAAGCATGATAAAATAGATGGTAGATATTAGTGCACAACATGCATGAAGTCTTAAACTCACTCAGCCAAAGTAAAGAGGCATATGCAGAAGCATCATTTAAGCGAATTACTGATTAAAGATGAGGAAACTTAAAAGCTTGTAAAGCTAAATATTATATTTGAATAGAGAATTAATTATCTTAATTTAAATATTTGAATATAAAGAAAGAAAAAGAATGTTAACTAAGGGTCTTTCATCCCATGTTTATTGATAATTGATTGTAAAATAAAATCCTCTCATTTTCTCTAATAACCCCTACTCCATAATTACCTTTTTTTTCATCGCTTATGAATTGTTTTTTAAGTTATTTGTTATATAATGCAATAAAGTCCTAAGTTTATGAATATATACGAGTTTTATGGCTTAATTAAGTATTAACTTGTCTTAATTACAATTAATGGCGCTTAATACCTCCAACTTGCAATCTAGTCCCGAATGAGTAATAACTTAATTGACAATTATCAGAATTTCTATTGAAAAATGAGTCTAAACATAGTGACAACAACGAGTTGAGGTGATTTGCCAGAGTTGGCCATTGCATCTTGTTTATCAGAATTTAGAGTGGTTACTCAAATGCAAGAAATATTGATTATTGCTTCTCTCAACAAGAAATTGAGTAGATTTCGTTGAATAATCAAATAAATTCTTTTCAATTGATCTTAATAGTATCTTCAATGAGTCGCCAGCCTCTCATTACAGTTTGATAAATTATGAGGTAGAAAGAGACCAAATACACCTAATTTGAGGTCCTTTTAGGTATTAAAACAATTAAGATAGCGCTCTTTCTTAATTAAGACAGCAGATTAATAGTAAATAATCTTAATTTTTAAATTTAAATTTCTCAATAAAGCGGCAAAAGTATGTTAAACCCTAAAAATTTGGAAATTCTTGAGGCCTCAATGAATTTTAAAAGCCTTAAAAGAGATTTAGCTTCAGAAAACATCAATTCTATTAAATCTCTTGAATTCTAGAAAAGACCACCTCAATCTGTCATTTAATAGAGAGTTTAGAAAGGAGATTAATAGACTGAAGAGAACCTATCACAACCAGAGAGAAAAAGAGGAAGAAAGCCATAATATTTAAACGCAAAATTTCCAGAATTGATTGAAAAAGCAAAACTAATTCTACCTCATCACAGCTATGATATAAGCAAGATACTCGAAATGGAGGAATTCAAGCCTTTGATTGGATCACAGGACTTGTCCAGGTATTTAAGCAAGTTTATCCTCAATAAAACTTCCAAGAATTAAACGAAATCGGTCAAAGACAAGAGCATTGGGAAAATTTCATTAACTAAACATTTGATTAATAATCAAACTGACTTCATTGAAGTCGGTATGCCGCACTTTCCTGGAGAAGACCTGAAGCCAGTCCAAATTGATAATCTCAATTCTCAAGTAAATTATGGCGCCAAGATACAATCTGAAATAACCTCTATTTATATTAGAGAATATATTATACTTAAGCCTTAGGGTAGACAAGACTTTATACATAAAATATTCAATAGGAACAGCTAAAGTTTAATGGAATTTCTATAAAATTTAAAAACTGCTTGTTCAGAAAACTTATATGAGAACATGTTCAGACTGATTTATGAATTGAACATGAGCTCAAGCGTAAACCTATCAATAAAGACAAGGCTCTTTGTTTCCTCATTGCTCTATTACAACCACGAGATTATAGAAATCGATTAGGACCTCTTAAAGAGTTCTATGCTGTTGCTTGCTCAAAGACCTAATACTGAGCAAGCTCTCGGGCTATCAAACTATATTTTCATTAATGAGCCATAATGTCTGGAAAAGCTATAAGAAGAAGTATTTAATTTGGATAAAAGCAACATCGGAATTATTCCTCTTATGATTGGGACGTTTTAGCTATTCAAAATAGATTCGCAAGCTGTAAGATTGCTGCCTAATACTCTACTGTGCTTGAATAAAGCTTTTATCTAAATACTAAAGGAGGATCAAGGCCTAAGACTAATTCGTCATGTGTAAATCAACGTTGTTGGGGACTTTATTTAGATATGCGCTCTTTCAAGTTCCCCTTCTTTCTAAAAACTTGACAAATTCATAAACACAATGAGCGAGATCTTTATACAAAAATGGGATTACATTGATTAAGAGGACTTTACTTTTTTCTTGCAATCAGTGTCTCTTGAGCTAAAGTAGCGTAATCCGCTCTGGGTAAACAAGATCGATGAGCTCTCTGAGCTTAGTAACAACTTGGCATTTATCCAACAAGAAAAAGGAATTAGATGCAGGAGAGATATCATTATTGATTGCCTTAAAGCAGATTTTACAAAGCTAAACTTGCTTATGCATACACCAAACAAAGCAAATGACTTTAATGAGTAGGAGCTCAAGTAGATAATAAGTAAGTTTAAGAAACTGAACTCAGATTCTATATAAGTTTAAGACTTTTGTTTAAAAATGCAATTGCAAGCTTTCAACGAATCAAAATAGCTGAAATTATTCTAGTAGTTAATGGGATTTTCTTTCCTGTCACATTAAAAACTTTGCATGAATTTCCTAATGTGGCAAAACTAAAAGTTTACTTTCATCAATTTTGGGGTGGGAAACGGAAAAACTCTTTTATGTTCTACCTACGCAATTTTACTAGCTTAGCAGCACAGAGAACCTGTTTTCGTGATTGGAAAGAATGAGCATCTTGTTTTGAGGGATGAGAAAAACTTCGAAAAACTGATCATAGGCTTATCTCTAAATGTTAACGTCAATTAATACAGCTCTTTACCTGGAGTCTATTACCTGACTTAAAAGGTGCTTGAAAATGTGTCCGCAAATTAAGACTTCAAGGATATTTGGAAGAATTCGTTTGTGATTATAGATGAGTATGATTGGATCTTGTTAGAAGGGTGTGTTAAATAAATTGGAGATCTGTTTGATTTAATTTCTACTGCGAAGGGGATCGTTGGTTTCACTGGCTCCGTTATTTCACAAAAAGAACTGAGCTGCCTAAAGGTTGCATTTGATACGGAGGAAACTGTGTTTCCAAAACTAAGCTGTCTGATGGGGGATAAGAGAGTTAAGTTACAATAGGAACTGGTTTCATCAAATTAAGTGGATTATTGCAAGAGAATTTACGAGATTTGTCTCAAATATTGCAAGCTGACTCCTGTTTTGATAGTCGCTCAATAGTCTTAAACAATAATAGAGAATTACTTTAAAAAGTTTGCATACATTCCTTTCCATTCTATGAAAAATGTTTAAGGTCCTAAGCTTGAGGTCTAGTTTGAATAATAATTTTCTTAAAAGAACATTGATGGGCAATTCGGAGTGTTCCTCATGAACGAGCAATAAGGAAGAGGAACTGATTTCAAAACTTCTCATGAAATCGAGTTTAATTGAGGATTATTCTTGATCGTTGGTGATGTGTTTTCTACTAGGTCACTTGATTAAATTATTGGGAGGGTCGGAAGACTTAACAAGAAAGGCACTTATTAACAAATAATATACAAGCAAGGTTGCAAAGAAACAGTTGAATAGGTCATCTAATTTCAATAGCAAGTCATGGAAAATTAAGCACATTTAAAACTGGGAGCGCTTTAAACATACCTTGGGATTTTGAAGGGAAGCTAATCAAAATCGATGCAAGATATTAAAGGCTCAAGAATGGAGTGTAAAGCAGCGATTGATGTGTCCATAAATGCTAATGAAGTCAGTGTTCATTCATTTTAAAATCATGATAGCTCCATTCAAAATATAATGAATTCAAGTAGCAGCTAAAGTGAAAATGCCTACTTAAAATGATTAAAGCGGCTTGTAGTTATCTCAAAGTAATCTAGCCCCTTCATAAGAATAACCTAAGATCTTGAAAGATGCTAGCGAAGCATCAATTTCAGAACAATCTCTCCCTCTTACTGAAAATGAAGTTAACAAGTCAGCTGATTTCATGGAGGAAGTATAGGACAAGATTGAGAAAGAACTACCAGGGAAGAAAAACAAGAGATAGATAAAGCAAGATTCAAAGGCCAGAGTAAAAACAGAGAAAATAGATCCAGAAGCTCATTAAGTTGTAGAAAATTCTTTTGACCTCAGTGGGAGAAACCTCGCTAAAAAGTCACTTAACAAAAACAAACTTGCTGAATAAAATTCTTCCTAGAAAATTGACTCTATTGTAGGGTTGAACAGATATGGTCGCAACATTATGAGAAGAGCCGTGACCTCCGATAATTAGGCAATTACAACAAAAAAGAGATAGAAATAATCTGTCATACAATCATTGTGATTAAAAATGATCATGGGAGACAGAGGAAATTTGACAACAAATAATTTCAATCTTAATGATGTTAAATTAAATTTAAGAGTTTGAATGATAAAAAATCATTTTGCACATTCCCCATCAATTCATATTTTAATTTTGGTGCTCGTTTAGTAGCCTTCCTCCATCATCAATCACTCCGCTCTCGTGCAATGAATGAACTAATTCTTTGTAATTTAGGAGTTCATCAATTTGCCCTCTCATGCCATTGAACTCATCTCTCATTCTTTTGTTCTCCTATAAATATTCTATTTGCTTCCCTTTAGTGCGAATTCTTCTCCTTTAACTTCCTCTACTTCGTTCATTCTACGTTTTCTTTAGGAACTTTGCTTTATCAAATGAGCAGATCGGCCTTTTTGTACTAAAAAATCATTATATTTAATTGCTCTTACCGCTGTAGGATAGGGAACTTTGCAGAGCTTGAGCAAACTCTGGCTTCATGTGCAGAATAAGGTTTTATGTTTAATCAAGTCTTTCTCTTCTTTTCAATTTAGCCTCGTAAATCATTTAGTTTACCCCGTCTTTGTCTAATGAGAGCAACACGTCGCAAATCCATTTTTTGTCTAAATGGAGCCAATCACTCTGATCGGGGAGATAGATTAGTAAAGAAGGACTTCTTCCTCGCATAATCTAAGAAGTCTTCAGCAGTGAGCCCTCAATTTAGGGCACATCAGCAACAACCACATCTGATCTCTTGAGATACTAAATTCTAAGAATCTACCTAATCTTACCTCTTTTTCTCCGTTTAAAATGGCTTTGAAAAAGTAAACATTTGACCATGTTAACCTTGGTAGATAGGCTCCACACTCTTGTGTCAAGAAGTCGTATAACTCCTTTTTGTTTCCAATCTTCTCTCTTACTTGGTGCACGTTGACTTCTTATAATCTTTGTTGCATTTTTTAGTTATTACTACAACTTTAAATAATAATTCACTGATTCCTCTAGTTATTAATCTCTGAAATTTTTGTTGTCTAATTACAGCTATTTATTAATCACTAAAAATGAATTATTATATTTATTAGAATAATTATTCTCTTTAGAGAAAAGTTATTAGTTCATAGTTTTTCCTTGTTAGTGCTAAAATAATTCTTATCAAATATGGAGCGTTTAAAGCAAAGTGATATCAGGAATTTTTACAAACATAATACTGATAATTCAAGTTAAGACTCCTTTGAGTCCGATGCTTCATCTGAGATGAAGGATTTGAATTAATCAAGTTTAGTCATAAAACTTAATTACATTTCAACGCAACTTATAAAAGCTTAAATATCACAGGAAGGGCCAATATAGATAGTGGAACTTGACCTAAATGAAAATAATAGAATAGAAAGTTAGCTATTAGAGTAAACTCGCCAAAAAGATTATCCAAGCTAGATTATTGATCCCTTTTGCACAACTTGAATAAATAAAATAGAACACAACGATTGAGTAGTATTTTTCCCGAGAATTAATTACCGACTACCTTGAGAAAGCTTGTATTCTACATTTCAGACTATAATTGAGTTAAAATATGGACAATGAATCTAAAGTCTATAATGAAACCCATTCAAAATAAGTTTTCCAATAATTCAAAAAGTAATGTGAGACTGCTGCCTTGATAGATGATAAAGAAGAATTGCATCTCTAGGCCTCTTAAATTCAAAACATAAAAGCTGAGCAGAACGTTTGGAAGAAAAAATAAAAACCAATAAGCACTTAAGGGATGGAAAGTAGACTTTATAGCTTGTATGAAAACTTTAAGGTTAGCAAGCAAGCCTTAACGAGGAGATTTAAAGTATCCTACTACAGAGTTAATTAGATAATTCAAAAATTCGAAAAATCAAGGTCTACACAAAATTATGAGAATTAATAGATAAAAGCTTATAAACTTAGTGGAGTTGCTTTACTTATTTCCAAAATCGTTTAACAGCATCAAGGGCTTGTATCTCTTCAATAAATTAGTAGCCTGTTGAAAACATCGTTTGATGTAAATCAGAGCATATCATAAATACGTATAATCATGAGGAAACACCTTCATTATAGTTTTAAAAAGATCTACTATTTAGACAAGCGTTCTTCTAATTACAGATCAAAAAGCCTAAGACGACTAGCTGCTGCTAATTACATTTAGTTACTGTTCGATAATAAGATTATTATAAATGTGGATGAGAGCAGTATTTAGCACAACAATCCCTCTCAGAAAGGTTGGGGACCAATTGGTGTGTAAAGTTTCTCAACTTTAAAGCGACGAGTAAGCAAACTCAATATAATTGCTGCCGCATTTAGCGATGGCCAAATGCATTTCACAGTCAACTCAGGGAGAAATAATAGCTTAAGCTTTTATAACTTCATCTTAAAACTTTGCTGTCTACTTGAAAAATAAGATCAAACTTGGCGAGAGAAGTTTATTGTGCAGATTGACAATGCTACATATCATAAAAGTTCGTTTGTCAGAGAAAAGTTCAAACTACTTAAGATTCCCATAGTTTTCTTAGGCCCTTACTAGTTTAATCTGGCTCCAGTAGAGAAGATTTTTGCGCATATTAAAAGCTTCTACTTTGATTCGAAATTCTTCAATACTGGAAATAAGTAAGTAAATTCGTAATTCTTGTTCTTAACAAACTTATTTAGAAAACAAATGATTTTAAACTATGCCAATCATATAAGGAGTCTCAATTTTAATTGGTTGCCAAAAGCTTACCTAAAAAGCCTAAATTTCGCTATGCTTTATCTTACTGAAGCAGATTCTTGTTGATTTTGTTGTCTAAAGACATTTACTTTAAGAACCAGCTAATGTTAAGTTAAATTTTCTGCCTTATATATTTTATTAAAAAAATTATTCCATAAGAGTTTTTGCTGAAATATTCTTATATTTGCTAAAGATTTTTATTAGAAATTTGAAATCTCCCTGGATCTTTACTTCATTTTTTTAATGGTAAACTGAATAATTAATGATAAATTCGTGTAGGTACGCCAATTTTTTCTTAGCTTGGACTCAAATAATATACCTATTTTGTATTATTCTAAGATTTGTTTAGTCTTTAATAATGCTGGAGATAATTGATTATTTTAATTTCATTAATTAAATTGAGGACTGAAAGGGGTTTTTAATTTTTCAAATTCTCAATATATCCTAATTCAATTTATTTATTTTTTTAAGTTGAAATGAATTGACATTAGTATTACTCAAAGTTGGTTATATCAAGTCTTTGAAAATTTTAGATTTGAAAAGCGCATATGATGTTTGCTAGATATTCAGAAAAATTTCAGATTCTTTAACCATTAGTATTAGGACTCATTATGAATTTAGAATTTCTGAGAATTTTAATTAGAGTCGTGCTAAGTTATCTCAATAGTATTCACTTATTACAAATATCTCCAATTCCTCGAACTTCTATAAACCCACATAGATGACTTATTTTACATGTTAACAAATTATTAATTACTTTATCCCCTGGACTCATTCTATAGTGATTCATCTATTTTTGTAACTATAATATAAATTTGTAGTTTATTAACATAAATTGATTTGAAGTTCTTTTTCTAATTCAAGTTGATTGATTGGGAATGATTCGACCAAGAGGAAAAATTACGAATGTAGTTTGCTTAGACTTTCATTTTTTTTTTCAAGATAATTTTGATATTTTTAAATAAGAGCTTGTTTCATAAAAAATTGATTTTTTGCTTCTTTTTGCTTGGATAATTTTGAAAAATTTGATCTTTTTAATTCTTCACTTGCCAATTATAACTCTTTGAGAGTTAAAAAGTCTTTCTTATCTTATACTATATACCAAGTAATTATAATAAATTTTGTTTTTTTTTAGTTTCTTTTTATATATTGAAAAAGAGACATCTTAATTACACTAACGTGTAACACACTAACATGTGGATGCTCTTGTTTATCTTAACTTTAAATAATTATTTAAATTTAATTTTCTTTAATTAGACTTAATTTTTATAATAATTTTGGTAATTAAAATCTTCGCTTCAAATATTTTTGATTCTTGAGCATTTTTATAATTATTTCCTTAGTTTTAAGTAAAACTAACTCTATCTTAATTGAATTAGTTTTTTTACTTTGATAACTCATAATTTGAAATTAAATTTTGTAGATATTTGATAATAAATTAATCTTGTTTTTTTGATTTTTAATAAAACACTTGTTCATTGCAATTATAAAACAATATAAAAATAAATAAAATTATAAAAAACTATAGCTGTCTGTTCTTTTTATATTACGTACAATTTTCTAAATATTCAAACTATCGGGGTCAGTTTTTAATTAAATGTATAAGTTGATAACTATTAAAATATTAAAATATTTATATTTTTATTCTATAACTCTTTACTCTTAAATTATTTTGATGAACCCAACCTACAACATCTACAATTATTACTATCTGCTTCCTGTGTAAAACGTTTAGCCATAACCCTAAAATTAAACGGCTATAAATTATTAATTCGTTCAATAAAGCAGTTTAATGCAAAGCCCTTCATAATTTACTCAACAACTTCCATACTAATAGTATAATTAGCATTAAATCAACTATTAAAATTAAATGGATTGATAGTTTTAAGATCATTAGAATTATAGACTTGACGCTTTAGAAAATATTTAAAATCAAGAGGGACAAAATATTCATCATGAAAATTATCAAAATAATTAAAGCTTAAATTCTTTAAATTAACTTCCCAATTATCTTTTTTCCAACTATGACAAAAATATTAAACTACTAAGTAATGATAAGCACATCCGAAACTTATAAGCAGGAAAAACCCTAAATCTTAGCAATTATTATAATAGGTTAAGAAAACACTTAAAATTGAACTAAGATTAAATTTACAAGTTAGAAACTTAATTTAAATAATTTAGTGAGTTTAGGAACTGGTTTAAATAACAAATGATTTTAAAAGATTCAATCAATTCAAATTAAGAATTACATGATCAGTTATATAAATTAGCAAATGGTCAATGCAAAAGTGAATAAAATGAACCCTTTAATGAATCAATTAATATATAACAACAAGAATCAAATTCCTAGAATTAAAAGTCAGAGAAAAATAAGAATCTTAAAAAATTTGCTAAAATGAAAAATCCTGCAAAAATAGAATGTGCATGAATGAGAAAAAACAAATGAAATAAAAGTATTTAGAGCAGTGTCACTACTATGAATTGAAAATTGCAACTTTAATTGATTAAATTAGAAGCTATGAAGATCTAATTACAATTTTAAATGATTAATTTGGAGAAAGATTCAGAAAAATTGTCGACTAAGTTATAAATGAATTTTCAGAAGATGAAATCAAGAAAATCTAAAATTAAGATTAAGAACTTGATTAAGAAGAAGATTTAGACCTAAGTGACTCTCAGTAATCTCAAAATTAAAATAAACGTGCACTAATTAAAACAGAGGATATTGTTGAGAACCTTGTGTTAAAGAGAAAGAATATTAACTAAAATTTTTCAAATGGGGTATGAGGCAGATAAAGAATGGTTCTGTATAATATTAAGGCTCAATATAAAATCCAGAGGTTTGGAATTAAATCAAAAAAGACTATAAAGTTGACAAGTGTGGTAACAGGTTTGATGTTTTGCTCAGTAATGGACCCTGGGATTAGACTGCCTGTAATTTGAACTACCCTACCTTAAAAGACAGAGAATTTCTTGACAAAATTCCACTTGAAGATCTTCAAAAAGACGGCTATTATTTTATGTGGATTACTAATAAAAAGTTGGAGGCTGCCTTAAAGCATTTAGATGATTACAACTATGAACGTGTAGAAATAATAACCTGGATAAAAATAGACAAAAAAAAATAATCAGAGAAGGTATAGGCTATTTCTTAAGACACTGCTATGAGTTCTGTATAATGGCAAGGAACAAAGGGCCATTTAGCTGCTTAAGGTAAAAGTCTAAAACTCATTCAGCCCCTAATGTTATTTTTGCAGAGCTAAGGGAGTAATCAAGAAAGCCAGATTAAATTTATGAGATAATTGAATAGCTTATTCCTGGTGGTCCGTATTTAGAGCTATTCCCAAGACCACACAATCAAAGAGTAAAACGGACAGGTTAGGTAGTGAAAGCATTTAGAAAAAAGAAGGTGAGATCTTAATTAAGAAGGTAATAAAGAGATAAAATATTCAATTAACAATTATAAAATGCCTAGGTAATCACAATTAGCTGAAGTAATTTTCTATAATAATAATTTTTTGGATTAATTTTTCATTAGTTTAAATATTCTCTTGAATTAAGATAA
>ARYC01018823.1:0-19068 GCA_000711775.1 Oxytricha trifallax
AAAATCGAGTTTAATGGAGAATTATTCTTGATCGTTGGTGATGTGTTTTCTACTAGGTCACTTGATTAAATTATTGGGAGGGTCGGAAGACTTAACAAGAAAGGCACTTATTAACAAATAATATACAAGCAAGGTTGCAAAGAAACAGTTGAATAGGTCATCTAATTTCAATAGCAAGTCATGGAAAATTAAGCACATTTAAAACTGGGAGCGCTTTAAACATACCTTGGGATTTTGAAGGGAAGCTAATCAAAATCGATGCAAGATATTAAACGCTCAAGAATGGAGTGTAAAGCAGCGATTGATGTGTCCATAAATGCTAATGAAGTCAGTGTTCATTCATTTTAAAATCATGATAGCTCCATTCAAAATATAATGAATTCAAGTAGCAGCTAAAGTGAAAATGCCTACTTAAATGATAAAGCGGCTTGTAGTTATCTCAAAGTAATCTAGCCCCCTCATAAGAATAACCTAAGATCTTGAAAGATGCTAGCGAAGCATCAATTTCAGAACAATCTCTCCCTCTTACTGAAAATTAAGTTAACAAGTCAGCTGATTTCATGGAGGAAGTATAGGACAAGATTGAGAAAGAACTACCAGGGAAGAAAAACAAGAGATAGATAAAGCAAGATTCAAAGGCCAGAGTAAAAACAGAGAAAATAGATCCAGAAGCTCATTAAGTTGTAGAAAATTCTTTTGACCTCAGTGGGAGAAACCTCGCTAAAAAGTCACTTAACAAAAACAAACTTGCTGAATAAAATTCTTCCTAGAAAATTGACTCTATTGTAGGGTTGAACAGATATGGTCGCAACATTATGAGAAGAGCCGTGACCTCCGATAATTAGGCAATTACAACAAAAAAGAGATAGAAATAATCTGTCATACAATCATTGTGATTAAAAATGATCATGGGAGACAGAGGAAATTTGACAACAAATAATTTCAATCTTAATGATGTTAAATTAAATTTAAGAGTTTGAATGATAAAAAATCATTTTGCACATTCTCCATCAATTCATATTTTAATTTTGGTGCTCGTTTAGTAGCCTTCCTCCATCATCAATCACTCCGCTCTCGTGCAATGAATGAACTAATTCTTTGTAATTTAGGAGTTCATCAATTTGCCCTCTCATGCCATTGAACTCATCTCTCATTCTTTTGTTCTCCTATAAATATTTCTATTTGCTTCCCTTTAGAGCGAATTCTTCTCCTTTAACTTCCTCTACTTCGTTCATTCTACGTTTTCTTTGGGAACTTTGCTTTATCAAATGAGAAGATCGGCCTTTTTGTACTAAAAGATTATTAATTTTTATTTTACTTACCACTGTAGGATAGGGAACTTTGCAGAGCTTGAGCAAACTCTGGCTTCATGTGCACAATAAGGTTCTATGTCTAATCAAGTCATTCTCTTCTTTTCAATTTCGCCTCGTAAATCATTTAGTTTACCCCGTCTTTGTCCAATGAGAGCAGAATGACGCATATCCATTTTTTATCTAAATAGAGCCAATCACTCTAGTCTGGGAGGTAGATTATTAAAGATGGCTTCTTCTTTGCATAATCTAAGAAGTCTTCAGCAGTGAGGCCCACAATTTAGGGCACAGCGGCAACAACCACATCTGATCTCTTGAGATACTAAAATGTATGACCCTACCTAATCTTACCTCTTTTTCTCCGTTTAAAAATGGCTTTGAAAAAGTAAACATTTGAGCATGTTAACTTTGGTAGATAGGCTCCACACTCTTGTGTCAAGAAGTCGTATAGCTCCTTTTTGTTTCCAATCTTCTCTCTTACTTGGAGCACGTTGACTTCTTATAATCTTTGTTGCATTTTTTAGTTATTACTACAACTTTAAATAATAATTCATTGATTCCTCTAGTTATTAATCTCTGAAATTTTTGTTGTCTAATTACAGCTATTTATTAATCACTAAAAATGAATTATTATATTTAATAGAATAATTATTCTCTTTAGAGAAAAGTTATTAGTTCATTGTTTTTCCTTGTTAGTGCTAAAATAATTCTTATCAAATATGGAGCGTTTAAAGCAAAGTGATATCAGGAATTTTTACAAACATAATACTGATAATTCAAGTTAAGACTCCTTTGAGTCCGATGCTTCATCTGAGATGAAGGATTTGAATTAATCAAGTTTAGTCATAAAACTTAATTACATTTCAACGCAACTTATAAAAGCTTAAATATCACAGGAAGGGCCAATATAGATAGTGGAACTTGACCTAGATGAAAATAATAGAATAGAAAGTTAGCTATTAGAGTAATCTCGCCAAAAAAATTATCCAAGCTAGATTATTGATCCCTTTGCACAACTTGAATAAATAAAATAGAACACAACGATTGAGTAGTATTTTTCCCGAGAATTAATTACCGACTACCTTGAGAAAGCTTGTATTCTACATTTCAGACTATAATTGGGTTAAAATATGCAAAAATCTAAAGTCTATAATGAAACCCATTCAAAATAAGTTTTCCAATAATTCAAAAAGTAATGTGAGACTGCTGCCTTGATAGATGATAAAGAAGAATTGCATCTCTAGCCCTCTTAAATTCAAAACATAAAAGCTGAGCAGAACGTTTGGAAGAAAAAATAAAAACCAATAAGCACTTAAGGGATGGAAAGTAGACTTTATAGCTTGTATGAAAACTTTAAGGTTAGCAAGCAAGCCTTAACGAGGAGATTTAAAGTATCCTACTACAGAGTTAATTAGATAATTCGAAAATTCGAAAAATCAAGGTCTACACAAAATTATGAGAATTAATAGATAAAAGCTTATAAACTTAGTGGAGTTGCTTTACTTATTTCCAAAATCGTTTAACAGCATCAAGGGCTTGTATCTCTTCAATAAATTAGTAGCCTGTTGAAAACATCGTTTGATGTAAATCAGAGCATATCATAAATACGTATAATCATGAGGAAACACCTTCATTATAGTTTTAAAAAGATCTACTATTTAGACAAGCGTTCTTCTAATTACAGATAAAAAAGCCTAAGACGACTAGCTGCTGCTAATTACACTTAGTTACTGTTCGATAAAAAGATTATAATAAATGTAGATGAAAGCAATATCTAACACAACAATCCCTCTCAAAAAGGTTGGGGACCAATTGGTCAATAGAGTTTCTCAACTTTAAAGCGACGAGTAAGCAAACTCAATATAATTGCTGCCGCATTTAGCGATGGCCAAATGCATTTCACAGTAAACTCAGGAAGAGACAATAGCTTAAGCTTTTATAACTTCATCCTAAAACTTTGCTGCCTACTTGAAAAATAAGATCAAACTTGGCGAGAGAAGTTTATTGTGCAGATTGACAATACTACATATCATAAAAGCTCGTTTGTCAGAGAAAAGTTCAAACTACTTAAGATTCCCATAGTTTTCTTAGGCCCTTACTAGTTTAATCTGGCTCCAGTAGAGAAGATTTTTGCGCATATTAAAAGCTTCTACTTTGATTCGAAATTCTTCAATACTGGAAATAAGTAAGTAAATTCGTAATTCTTGTTCTTAACAAACTTATTTAGAAAACAAATGATTTTAAACTATGCCAATCATATAAGGAGTCTCAATTTTAATTGGTTGCCAAAAGCTTACCTAAAAAGCCTAAATTTCGCTATGCTTTATCTTACTGAAGCAGATTCTTGTTGATTTTGTTGTCTAAAGACATTTACTTTAAGAACCAGCTAATGTTAAGTTAAATTTTCTGCCTTATATATTTTATTTAAAAAATTATTCCATAAGAGTTTTTGCTGAAATATTCTTATATTTGCTAAAGATTTTTATTAGAAATTTGAAATCTCCCTGGATCTTTACTTCATTTTTTTAATGGTAAACTGAATAATTAATGATAAATTCGTGTAGGTACGCCAATTTTTTCTTAGCTTGGACTCAAATAATATACCTATTTTGTATTATTCTAAGATTTGTTTAGTCTTTAATAATGCTGGAGATAATTGATTATTTTAATTTCATTAATTAAATTGAGGACTGAAAGTGGTTTTTAATTTTTCAAATTCTCAATATATCCTAATTCAATTTATTTATTTTTTTAAGTTGAAATGAATTGACATTAGTATTACTCAAAGTTGGTTATATCAAGTCTTTGAAAATTTTAGATTTGAAAAGCGCATATGATGTTTGCTAGATATTCAGAAAAATTTCAGATTCTTTAACCATTAGTATTAGGACTCATTATGAATTTGGAATTTCTGAGAATTTTAATTAGAGTCGTGCTAAGTTATCTCACTAGTATTCACTTATTACAAATATCTCCAATTCCTCGAACTTCTATAAACCCACATAGATGACTTATTTTACATGTTAACAAATTATTAATTACTTTATCCCCTGGACTCATTCTATAGTGATTCATCTATTTTTGTAACTATAATATAAATTTGTAGTTTATTAACATAAATTGATTTGAAGTTCTTTTTCTAATTCAAGTTGATTGATTGGGAATGATTCGACCAAGAGGAAAAATTACGAATGTAGTTTGCTTAGACTTTCATTTTTTTTTTCAAGGTAATTTTGATATTTTTAAATAAGAGCTTGTTTCATTAAAAATTGATTTTTTGCTTCTTTTTGCTTGGATAATTTTGAACAATTTGATCTTTTTAATTCTTCACTTGCCAATTATAACTCTTTGAGAGTTAAAAAGTCTTTCTTATCTTATACTATATACCAAGTAATTATAATAAATTTTGTTTTTTTTTAGTTTCTTTTTATATATTGAAAAAGAGACATCTTAATTACACTAACGTGTAACACACTAACATGTGGATGCTCTTGTTTATCTTAACTTTATATAATTATTTAAATTTAATTTTCTTTAATTAGACTTACTTTTTATAATAATTTTGGTAATTAAAATCTTCGCTTCAAATATTTTTGATTCTTGAGCATTTTTATAATTATTTCCTTAGTTTTAAGTAAAACTAACTCTATCTTAATTGAATTGGTTTTTTTACTTTGATAACTCATAATTTGAAATTAAATTTTGTAGATATTTGATAGTAAATTAATCTTGTTTTTTTGATTTTTAATAAAACACTTGTTCATTGCAATTATAAAACAATATAAAAATAAATAAAATTATAAAAAACTATAGCTGTCTGTTCTTTTTATATTACGTACAATTTTCTAAATATTCAAACTATCGGGGTCAGTTTTTAATTAAATGTATAAGTTGATAACTATTAAAATATTAAAATATTTATATTTTTATTCTATAACTCTTTACTCTTAAATTATTTTTGATGAACCCAACCTACAACATCTACAATTATTACTATCTGCTTCCTGTGTAAAACGTTTAGCCATAACCCTAAAATTAAACGGCTATAAATTATTAATTCGTTCAATAAAGCAGTTTAATGAAAAGCCCTTCATAATTTACTCAATAACTTCCATACTAATAGTATAATTAGCATTAAATCAACTATTAAAATTAAATGGATTGATAGTTTTAAGATCATTAGAATTATAGACTTGACGCTTTAGAAAATATTTAAAATCAAGAGGGACAAAATATTCATCATGAAAATTATCAAAATAATTAAAGCTTAAATTCTTTAAATTAACTTCCCAATTATCTTTTTTCCAACTATGACAAAAATATTAAACTACTAAGTAATGATAAGCACATCCGAAACTTATAAGCAGGAAAAACCCTAAATCTTAGCAATTATTATAATAGGTTAAGAAAACACTTAAAATTGAACTAAGATTAAATTTCCAAGTTAGAAACTTAATTTAAATAATTTAGTGAGTTTAGGAACTGGTTTAAATAACAAATGATTTTAAAAGATTCAATCAATTCAAATTAAGAATTACATGATCAGTTATATAAATTAGCAAATGGTCAATGCAAAAGTGAATAAAATGAACCCTTTAATGAATCAATTAATATATAACAATAAGAATCAAATTCCTAGAATTAAAAGTCAGAGAAAAATAAGAATTCTTAAAAAATTTGCTAAAATGAAAAATCCTGCAAAAATAGAATGTGCATGAATGAGAAAAAACAAATGAAATAAAAGTATTTAGAGCAGTGTCACTACTATGAATTGAAAATTGCAACTTTAATTGATTAAATTAGAAGCTATGAAGATCTAATTACAATTTTAAATGATTAATTTGGAGAAAGATTCAGAAAAATTGTCGAATAAGTTATAAATGAATTTTCAGAAGATGAAATCAAGAAAATCTAAAATTAAGATTAAGAACTTGATTAAGAAGAAGATTTAGACCTAACTGACTCTCAGTAATCTCAAAATTAAAATAAACGTGCACTAATTAAAACAGAGGATATTGTTGAGAACCTTGTGTTAAAAGAGAAAGAATATTAACTAAAATTTTTCAAATGGGGTATGAGGCAGATAAAGAATGGTTCTGTATAATATTAAGGCTCAATATAAAATCCAGAGGTTTGGAATTAAATCAAAAAAGACTATAAAGTTGACAAGTGTGGTAACAGGTTTGATGTTTTGCTCAGTAATGGACCCTGGGATTAGACTGCCTGTAATTTGAACTACCCTACCTTAAAAGACAGAGAATTTCTTGACAAAATTCCACTTGAAGATCTTCAAAAAGACGGCTATTATTTTATGTGGATTACTAATAAAAAGTTGGAGGCTGCCTTAAAGCATTTAGATGATTACAACTATGAACGTGTAGAAATAATAACCTGGATAAAAATAGACAAAAAATAAATAATCAGAGAAGGTATAGGCTATTTCTTAAGACACTGCTATGAGTTCTGTATAATGGCAAGGAACAAAGGGCCATTTAGCTGCTTAAGGTAAAAGTCTAAGACTCATTCAGCTCCTAATGTTATTTTTGCAGAGCTAAGGGAGTAATCAAGAAAGCCAGATTAAATTTATTAGATAATTGAATAGCTTGTTCCCGGTGGTCGGTATTTAGAGCTATTCCCAAGACCACACAATCAAAGAGTAAAATGGACAGGCTTAGGTAAAGAAAGCATTTTGAAAAAGAAGGTGAGAACTTAATTAAGAAGGTAATAAAGAGATAAAATATTCAATTAACAAATATAAAATGCCTAGGTAATCACAATTAGCTGAAGTAATTTTCTATAATAATAATTTTTTTGGATTAATTTTTCATTAGTTTAAATATTCTCTTGAATTAAGATAAGGGGTTTTATCTCTTGAATCTCGCTTTCTTTAGTGGTTCGAGCATATCGTCTAAGGATTGTCTTGGATATGCTGGAGCTCTTACTATTATCTTCTCTACAATCTTCTTTATTTCTTAGCATACATCATCTTGTTTTATGTGCTTCTCAGCTAGATTTATTGATTATTTTTCATATTTTGTATTAATGTAAGTCATGCTTTCCATATCGCACTCTAAAATTATTGCAGCTACTGCCCAAACATCCCACTAAATAGAGCCATTAGTCCATTTCTCTCTGATTGGGAAGTAACCTGGAGTACCAAGAACCTTTGCTAAGGTTACAATCTCTTATCTTAAGGCTCTATTAAAATCGATTACAACTACTTCTAAAGGGCAAAGGTTTAGCATAACATTTTCAGGCTTCAAATCTCTATGAACGTATCCAAGCTCGTGAAGTTCCTAAACACCCTTTATCATATTAGATAGAATATCATTCAAGTCATCTGGGTATCTGTTTTAATATAGATAATCTCGGAGAGTCATTTCAAACTTTTTTAGCCTTAGTGCGATGAAACCAAACCCTAAAATAACACCATCTAGCTTGAGCAAATTCTTGCAATCTTTTTTCTAAGCCTCTCTAAGTACAATATATTCGTTAGCAAACTCATTTTGATACTGCTCGTTTTTAAGGAGATAGCTGAAAGGATATACCTTGTAGGCATAGTCATCAACCACTATGAGTTTTGCTTTAGCAGGTACGTTTATATGTAAGTAGTTTTCAATACAACTGCTAAGGTCTACTGCATTTAGTGCAGGAATATACATGGCTCTCTCTTAAAAGCATGCTAAAAAGACATTACCAGCAGGTTGATTCATTAATTCTATTCGCTTCTGCCTCTTGAGCTTCTCCTGTTGTTCTTTTTAAGTCTCAAGATTATTAGATTTTCTTTTAGCGGGCACTAATTTCTAAGTCTCTTTATCTTAAATCAAGAACTCACTTAGGTGATGCTTCTGCATATGCTTCTTAACTTTAGCTGAGTGAGTATAAGACTTCTCACAAGTCGTGCACTAGTACCTGCCATCGACCTTATCATGCTTAAAATACACCTTAGCTTTCCCAGAGTGAACCTCTTTCATATGTCTCTTCAAACTGGAATCAGTAGAGAAAAGATTTTAGCAGTCTTAGCATTCAAAAGTTTTAATCCTTTAAATCTGAAGCTGTTCCTTTTCTTCCTCAACATCTTTTATTAATGTTTAAACTTCTATTTCAGCTTTCTGTTTCATGTTTTAAACCTATATAATAAAAACCTGTGCTTCAAATTCAAGAGCTCTTAGCTCTGCCTCCCTCTCAATATATATAACTTCTTGTTTCTTGGTTGAACCAAAGTTAAGCATTGATTGACCTGCTCCTAAAAGTGCCGCTCTACGATTTAAGTTGACCGCCATGTTTAAATTCAAATTTAAATTTCTATTATAAAGCTCTTAAAACCTCTATAGCTATAGCTGGACTATATAGGAGTTGCTACAGCATTAATGATGGTTTGATCTCAGCTCTAAGACTTCATATTTATACTCAGTTTATAACTATAATTTTTGTAATTTTGCACTTAATAATTTTGATTCTGGTACCAACTCAGATAAAGTTCAGGTTGGTACTGGTACCAATTAAGTTTTGAACCAGATTGGAACTTTTCCATTAAAACCTCACTGGATTAAAACTAGGTACTAATTAAGTTTTGGTACTATTAAATTGGTACCAATTAAACTTAAACGAATTTAGTACCGGTACTAATTAAATTTAAACAAATTTAGTACTAATTTAATGGAACTAAATTGATAAAAATGGAGCTCCATCTCTGAAGTTTGTTACAGCTTCTGCGAACCTTCTCCACGTATCTTTACAGGGTTGACCTCCTATAAGATGCCCATATTTAATAGTAAGATTTTAAAGGATAGGATCCAGAAGTCTATAAATTAAAACTTGAAATTCATTAATAGGAAGAGGAACAAAGATGGAATCATTCAATGAACAAATGAAAAGGGTTGAGGCTCAAGAAATGATATCAAGATTAAGAAGCAAGGAGGATCTCTATCGATACCTTACTTAGCATGGAAAAATAAATTGATGTTAATCAACGATGTATACAGTTGGTCTATTCCTTCCAACGATGGAAGGTACTAAAATATCATTCTTAAAAGCAATACTCTGCGAGGAGAAGAAAGCTTTAAAAACATAGAAATCAAACTGATTGAAATACCTAACTACCCAGAGATTTCAGTCACAAATCTCTACGAGGATGCAATGAAAGATGATGAAGTGGTTATTCACCTTCCTAGCAAGAAGTAACTCTCAAATAAATTGCCTGAAAGAAACTTCTTCTTTGGTGTTCTTGGTACAATCAAAGAGGATTATTTGAGAGAAATTATAGAAGAAGCTCATAAGAAACGCTCTCTATTTATCCTGAAGATTAAAAGAAGCAAGGAATACTAATAAGCGAGACGTGGCTAGCAGAGCTTAAGAAGCATCCTTATCTCTCTAGTAAACTTTGATTTATAACTTTTTAGGGAAACCTGGAACTGGTATATTTCTAATGAAAGAGAATGAAAGGTTCACAGAGAGAGAAAGTCTCAAACCATTCATTAAGTTAGCAAGAGACTTTATAATGAAGTTTAAAAGCCTGATGAAATGAACATAGATACTGGTGCTGGTACAAAGAGAAGAAACATGGGTCCTAGTAAAGCACCAGAGGAAGAAAAGAAAGAGAAGCCGAATCCATAAGAGTTCGTTTGAAATGTGAAATAATTCATTCATTTAAGTCTAACACTTATTAATAAACATTCATTCTTCCTTTCCTTGCACATATCGTAGTCTAGTCTTTACCGACTCTCTTGCAACTACTCTGTATTAAGTCTACTGTGTCGATTGGTAGATCATGCATTAGGTGATACAGCAAGAGTTTCTTGTAGTGAGTCTTAATCTAACTCCAATAGAATTCGATTCCATTAAATTGAGGACTGTAAGGAACGTTATACAAAGGAGTTATCTTTAACTCTTCATAAGCTTTCTTAGATTCCTTAGTCTTATGAACTGAGAGGTTATCAACAAACAGGATGATCTCTTGATCGTTGTACTTATCTCTTAGCTTATGTAAGAACTCTATATACAGCTCTCGCATAATAGAGCGAGGATGAATACATAAGTTTCTAAGCCTGAATCTTCACTGATACCAGCCAAAATTGCGTGAGTGACAACCTTAACCTTTTAGTCATACACTTCTATATTATCGTACCTCTTGTACCAAGACTTATTAATAAAGGAGTTGAACGTAAACACAGCTTCATCAGCGTGTATGAACTTGATGTTATTAGCAACAAACCTCTGCATTTAATCATATATATAGTTTAAATTATTACTATAAAATGGCACAGTAAAATCAATCACTCTCTTCACTCTATTGACAGTCTTGAAGGCAATACCATTCCCTCAATAAATATTTGCGATAGTCTATGGTGAGATACGCATGTCAGGAAACTTGCGATGAAACATCACAGCTCGCTAGTCAAGTGGGAAATGTGCCCAATACTTAAGAGTCTTAGAATCGCAGAGATATTCAATATGCTGCTAAGAGAACTTTTATTTTCTTACAGGAGTTATCAAGACCAGAATTGAAATGCTAAACAGCTAACAAGCAATGATACCTAACAGTCGAAGCACTCCTACACAAGAGCTTACCAATAGCACAATAATTCATAACTGGTTTCAGTAAGTCTAAACTAATACTCGCACCATACCTAAGCTTAAGCAGTAAATCTAAATATTTCTCATCATAAATAGACCCAAAAATCGCTAATTTCTATTTCTCATTTTGCAAACTAGCCTAATTTCTCTACTAACCCTAATAAAACCCCAACTTTACCCTACTAATCAAAGCACTTATAAACCTCACTAAGGGGTTTTGGGGTTTTGATTTTCTTATCTATGCTTACTCTCTTGCAGCTACTCTGAATTCAGTCTACTGTATCTATAGGCAAGTCATGCATTAGGTGATATAGCAGCAGTTTCTTGTAGTGGGCCTTTATTTAACTCCAGTAGAATTCAATTCCATTAAATTAAGGGCTGTAAGGAAAATTGTATACAGGAGTAATGTTTAACTCTTCATAAGCTTTCTTAGACTCCTTAGTCTTATGAACTGAGAGGTTGTCAACAAACATAATGATCTCTTAATCATTGTATTTATCTCTCAGCTTATGTAAAAACTCTGTGTACTACTCTCGCTTAATAGAGCGAGGATGAATAACATAACTTTCTAAGCAAGAGTCTTAACTAATACCTGCTAAAATTGCATGGGTTACAACCTTTACTTTCTAATCGTAGACTTCTATATTATCATACTTCTTATAACAAGATTTATTAATAAAGACTTTGAAGGTAAACACAGCTTCATCAACGTGTATGAACTTGATGTTATTGTCAATAGCCCTCTGCATTTAATCATATATATAGTTTAAATTATTCTATAAAATGGCACTGTAAAATCAATCACTCTCTTCACTCTGTTGACAGCTTAAAAGTAATACCATTTCTTCTATAAATGTTGGCTATAGTTTATGGAGAAATACGCATGACAGGAAACTTGCGATGAAACATCACAGCTCGCTAATCTAGTGGAAAGTGTGCCCAATACTTTAAAGTCTTCGAATCACAGAGGTAGTCAATAAGGTGCTGTGAGAACTTTTATTTTCTAGCAGGATGCTTTCAAGTGCCTGAAGTATAATCTAAACAGCCAACAAGCAATGATACCAAACTGTTGAGGCACTCTTGCACAGGAGCTTTGCTATAGCTGCTTAATTCATTACAGGTTTGACTAAGTCTATATTAATACTTGCACCATACCTAAGCTTAAGCAGTAAATTTAAATATTACTCATCATAAATAGACCCTAAATTTCGCTAATTTCTATTTCTCATTTTGCTAATTGGCCTAATTTCTCAACTAACCACAATAAGACCCCAACTATACCCTACAAATCAAAGCACAAATAAACCTCACTATGGGGTTTTGGGGTTTTGAATGAAATACATTTAAATTTGCCTTAATAATTTTGATTTACCATTATCTAAATTCTGAGTGAATTAATGGATCTAAAATAACTAAAAATTAGAAGATATAACTTTTTTAAAAAAAACTTTTTAAAACTTATTAAGTCAGATGACTCATTAAATCAAGAGGAAAAACTAGACTCGGAGCAAGTAGAAATAGAATTCAGGAAAATAACTCAATAATTATAAGACCAACTTGATTCTGATAAATTATACAAAAATAGACTCATCATTCTTCCTTGGTGGGGACTAGACCTCTAAAATAATCGAGACGGTGTTGATCAACTATTCAAGGCAGAAATATTAAAATTATCTACCGTAAGTATTATAAATTTAGCAATCCTAGGAGATTTCGAGAAATGATTTAATAATCGACGTCATATATAACTTAGAAATCTAAATAATTTTTAGGACATTTCAAGGCTGACAATAACAGATTTGCAATACGATTATTAATTTGATTTTGACAGATATCTCTATTTAGCACAAATTTTCATTAAAATTGACCCCAATTTGAAAATCTTAAAATAGAAGTTAGTCCCTAATAAGATTCATGAAGAATAGATATTTTGGAGAAATTATTTCTAAACTTAAAAGTATTGATATTTAATTAAATTTATGTAATTTTTATTTGTATATAAATGCTGGATACAATAAAAAGCTGTTTTAATAATTTTCTTATATATTAAATTATATAAGAAACTAAAATTACTTATAGAATAAAACTTAAAATAGATTTTCTCAAATTAGTTTACTTATAATTCGCTTAAATCTCAAGATTAATTCTATGACTACAATATAATTTCTTATTAATAGTAAATTTTTATAAATGGAAGGGTTTACTAAATAGAAATAATCTTAATGGAATTAGGATTATGCAGTAAATTAGGAAAATCAATATAAAAATTAGCAAAAAATGTTCAGGAATCCGAAGATAGAACAAATAAAAATATAAAAAATGAATCAAAACAAACCAATATGTCTGACTAAATCCAGAAAAATTGGGTTTAATATTTATTAATATAAAATTCTTTCTAAAATCTTAAGTCTTTAAAACTATAAATTAATTTTAATAAAGTGTATTACTTTGTAAGTATTTAAAATGATTATTTTATCTTAAAACAATTTATAAGAAAAGTGAATAGGCATTTATAAAAAATTGTATTTTGAATTTGACATTTCATATTATTCTAAATTTAGTTTAAAAGGATAATTAAATTTAGAATTTCAAGATACAATAATTTTTAGGTTTGTATAGCAAATTTAATAACTAAGTATATACTAATTATAAAATTATACATCAATTTGAGACCCTCATTAAAGAAACAAATATATTAACATGATAAGGAAGAAACAATTTCTAGTTTAAATACAAAGTACACAAACATTTGCAATTTCGAAAATTAGAAAAAAAGAAATTAGTAAAGATAAAAAAATAAAATTTCTTACACTTAGCACCATGAGAATCCTTATTCATTAAGAACAAAATAAAAGCATATTTTAATGAACAAATAGAGAGAAAACTATTCATCATATTATAAGAGATAGCACTTTATTTAAAAGCACAATCCAAAATATAGACATTATAATGCGTGTTATGAAAAGGAATAAATAGCCAGTTTGTAATTTTTTACATATTATATTGGACTGATATTACTAAAGCGGAGAGTGAAAATATTCTTAACCTATTTCGTATAGAATATTTTTTTAATCATTCCATTTGTTAGGTAAATCTATAATACGAACTCTTTTTGAACATCCATTTGGTGGATTTGTTGGCTATGTCTTATCTGTGTGAGTTGATACAATATTTTTGGAATTTTATGCATCCATAAATTGCCTCATAAAAGCACTCTAATTCGTTAAGACTAAATTATAGTTTGATAATAAAAATAGTGGATAATATTAATTATATATTTATATTATCACATGCATTATTGTAGGAATACATCTGAATTTGAAAAATAAGTTCTAATCAAATAAATAATTATTCTTATTCGTGGCAATTAACTTTATTGAAACACAGTAAAAATGGTTGTTATTATATATAGAATATAAAATCACCTTACTTTACAATTTGCGAAACCACTTTATCGCATCATAGTAGCGAGATAAATCAATTTTATTGCTAGCATAATAAAAAATCACCAAAATTTAAAATTAATTTATCTCGCTCCAGATATGAGATAAAATAGTGCCACCAGTATTAAAGTCCAGTTTATAAAATAAGTCTCATTCAAAAAAGTGGCATATTGTTTTGGTTTGGTGACAAAATTTACTCCCAAAAACTAAAAATAATTTTTAGTTTAATTATTTTTTATTTTCAAAATTCAAATGTATTCCTACAATAAATAACTAAAGGAATATAATTTATAAATGTTGATGGAAACACAAGAATAGGATTTGATACTAAGTGATTTTGAAATAGGGGCAAATAATGCTCTTAATTATACTAACGAATATTGATATATATATTTTTACATATACAGAAAAACGTGTTTAATAATTTATATTAATTAACTTTTATATTTTTTCAGAATTCATAAATAATATTCTATCAAAGAAACAATAAAAATATCTTATTTCTAATTTTTCAAAAATGCAGAGCTTAATTAATTGAAATGTTCTTCTTAATTTAATGAAGCAGTTTAAAAACCTAATTCTTGAGACTTACGCATTTGTTATTTTTAGCTATCATTTCAATAATTTTTTCAAGCGTTATGTTTATAAATGTGTAATTCTATTAGGAATAAATTTTTAATATCCAACAAATGATTTATTAGTGGGCAGTTTATTTTTAAGAAATAAAGCAAGACTTACATTTAAAGATAGTTTTTTATGCTTTTAATATGAGTGAAGCTCATTAGTAATTTTGCTAAGTTTAGGCTAATGTATTAAGTTTGATAGTATTATTTATACAGAAATCTATTAATTTATCATTTAATTATAGCATTCTTAGGCCATTTAAAATAATTCTCATTAATCAATAAATCTATCTCTAAAATGTTAAATCTTACTGCAAAGTAGCAGAGTAAATTCTATTGCCCATAACTGATGATTTTGATATTTTATGAATTAAAGTTTAAATCTAAGAATTCGATTGGAGACCTTTTAAAAACCCCAAAACCCCTGATTTTGTTTGATTGAGTTTTTTATTGTATATGGCTGCAATTTAGGTAAACCTTTTTAGAGTCTTATTAGAGTTTATGATTTATAATATTAGTAATTTAATTTAGTAAAACCCCAAGAGTAATTTTTTAAGGAATAGAGGGAATGATAAATTAATAAATGCACTTTAATAAATTTAATAACTGGAAAAGTGAAACCCCATTAGGGGAATTGCAAAAGTGGGTGGAAAGTGAAACTTAATGATATATTTGGTAATTCCAGAAACATCGCACAGCTTTCAAGAGGCTGTTCGTCCCATCCCTGATCAGGAAGATGTATCTCTGTAGTGAATGCAGGCTAGTGGCCAGACCTTCCTTATGGAGCTGTAGCTTAGGGATCTCTGCAGGAGCCTTTACTTGTAAGTGGGAGATACACTGAGGAACTAATGCCAAGCCACCTCGACCTCCTCGCGACCCTCAGGGGCGGCCTCGTCCTCGCCCACAATGCCGTCGAAGGGAGGGATGTACTGCTTGGTCCTGATCTATTCATAGTAGGAGACGATCTTGGAGATTCTGGCGTGGGTCTTCCTGTTAATGTCTGGTGCAGTGGGAGCACTCCATTTTTCTATAATCGAATTTAAGTTTTAATGTTTAAATCTTAATTAATTAAAATAGGGCAGCTGTTTAAACTATAATTAAACCCTTAATTTAAACTATTAAACGATCAAATATTTTAAACTTACAAAATCTCCCAGACTTTTTACCTTCGAGTTTTTTAGGGAAATGTTGAGCTAGAGGGGCCATCTTAAGGTCATTTTGTAGCCCTTCGAAAATTAGGGGGAACTTGGGCGCTTGGGGCACACAGCACACGCCCTGGCGGAGTTGCGCTCGATTTTCTTTTTCTCTAAAATTTAAAAATAAATAAATATATTTAATTGATTAATTGATGACCCCAAATGTAATTGGTAAATAAACTAACCCATTCAGACCTCCTTGAAGCTCAGGTGCTTCAGAGCATCGACCAAGGAAGGAGTAAATGCCCAGGTGATCGACCTCATGCCACAATTAGGGGTAAGAGATTATAGTCAGCGGGGGTGCCTGGAAGGTCTTTCTAGGGGAGTGGCTCAGGAAGTTCTGCTTGATCTGTATAAGATTGCTTCCTAAAGCTACTAAGTTAAACTTCTCTAGATTAGAGGAAATCTCTAAAAGAAATCGTAATAGCACCAGAGGAAATCCGTGAGGGTGTAGGCGTCGCTGGCCGAGGGGGGCTCTTATGAAAATCTCCTGGAGGTCTTTATCAGCTTGGCTTTTGCTGGGCTTTTTAAAGATCTGTTGGTCCCTAGGTTATTAGTTGAGTGACCGTTAGGGATTTGTCCGTTAATTCTTAGGTTGTTTTATTTCTCTAGTAATTCGATCAGTTATCGATGCAAGTTTGGAGACAGGCAGCCCCCTGATGAGGAGTTAGGCGTAGAATCGGCACATTCTAAACCTGCATCCGCTGAGGGCGTCCGCTCCTGATCTTCAATGTTTGAAGGCCTCATTGTCTGGTCCATCGTGAAATCCTCAATGGCGGTTGGGGTTTTGTCCAGTATCTATTAGGGAGGGCCCCCACATCTGACCTTGGGCGTGTCTCCATCGTTGTGTCTTCCCATCGTTACTCTCAGGGTTGCCTCTCTAGTCAAGTCTCTCTCCATCTCCTTCATGTAGGCTATGTCGTCGTGAAAGTCCAGCTTGCGGACTGATAGGTGGTGCTGAATACTGTGATCTACCATCTCCTGGTAGTGAGTGGTTACATTCCTGCCAAAGATGGTTTGGGCCATGTCGTCAATCTCCTTGTATGATCTTGAGACAAAGGATAGGTTGTCCAGCAGGCATCGGAGCCTGGTCTCGAAGATGGCCACCTCTGGCAATGGTGATGCCTCTATTTGGGCCCGGAGGGTGGGCGGCAGCAGGTGGGGCTCGAGCTCCACCGATGGGGAGGACAGGAAGGGTATGATCCTATGGGAGACTTGTTATCTGGGCTCAGCATCTTTAAATGTGGCAGCGATATTGATAATAATAATTAAGGGTATATATATGAGAATAAAATTTAATCAGATTTGCCTATTAAAAGTTGGTTGCTTTTTGATTTTTGATTAAGGCCCTATATATATATATATATTAGAACTACTATAATTTTACATAAAGCTACCAAAGTTCTTATAATAATAAAAATACTATATTTATTAAAAATTCAAATTCAACTTAATTCAAAAAAAATACTCTTGGGGTTTTATATGCGAATTTTGGAGTTAGTTTATCATATTAGTATATTGATTTACTGTTTAAGTTGAGGAATGGTTGCAATAATTATAGTAACCAACTTGAAGTCTTTTTTTATCTATTGCAAGGCTTTTCCATAAATCTCCTGCTATTGTTAGATCTAGTTGTTTATTAACATTAAATATGAAGACGATAACTTAATTTAAAGCCTAAAGACCTCTTAAATTTTAACAGAATCATAAAGATAATCTTATCAATCAAAACCCCAAAACCCCTTAATGAGGTTTATAAGTGCTTTGATTTGTAGGGAATTTGTTAGGAGTTGCGATTTTTAATAGGCTATATTGTGAATTTTATAGCTAATGGATACACCTTGAATACGTATTGATGATCATTGATAACTTTCTTATCAAAGGAGTCTTCTAATATAAGGTAGCTTTAAAGAGAAGTATTTAAGTCAATTTAAGCAAGAGCTGGTATTTTTTTTGTATTTCATCTTTATAATAATTTTTGTTATTTCAGAGGTAAGTTGGATGCGTGCCTTCCTAACGTACTCTAAAATTTCTAGATTATTCATGCAATACGACTTAAAAATATTCCCTCGCTTATCTATTGTTGAGAAGCTTCAGCTCAACTTCATATTTTTCAATTTCTTTATCTTTATTGTGAGCTTTTAATGGATTCTTCTTCAAGCCTCTTGTATGAGAGTATTGCTTATGGAACTCAAAACAGTCATACTTTCCGTCAATTTTATCATGCTTTAAGTATTCAGTGGGCTTGGCTTCTCTATGTTTCATTTATGTCTGTGCCAGCTTGATTTACGAGCAAAATCTCTCTAACATAGCTCACCAAAATAGACTTGCACTTCTTCAGTTTGTATATGAATTTCATTAATACCTTTCTCCTCCTCTCTGTTTCCCACATATTTGTTTGCCTTTTATTTTCTATTATAATAACAGAGACCTCAAGTGATAGCTTCTGGTAGTTTTTTTTTAAGAGAGTCCATTTCACAGCTTTCACACAATTTATTGCTGCCAAAAGTAAGTCTAATTTAGTTTGATAGAAGAGTTGTTGTTTTTCTTAAAATGTTAGCGCTCATATTTAAATTTTAATCTAAAATTTTAAAACTGCCTCTATAACTGAGAGCTTATCTGAGAGCTTTGCAAGCCTACAAGTTTCAAGGGAAGTTTTTAGAGTATTAGAGGAGAAAAATGAGCAGTAAGAGCGATTCAGCTCTAAATATGGGTGAGGAAGTGCCAATTTTTACTTTCAATAATAAGTTGATTATAGTATGTACCGATTTAGGAGGTGCACCTAATTTAGTACGTACTACTTTAGTAGGTATTTTCCGTTTTTTTGATTAAAATTAGGGTGCTCCTAATTAAGTACTTGCTTTAATTAATGCTCCTAATTAAGTACTAGCATTTTAGGAGCTGCTCCTAATTAAAGTAC
>ARYC01018824.1:0-60857 GCA_000711775.1 Oxytricha trifallax
CTATTTCTCCTGAAGATTAAAAGAAGCAAGGAATACTAATAAGCGAGACGTGGCTAGCAGAGCTTAAGAAGCATCCTTATCTCTCTAGTAAACTTTGATTTATAACTTTTTAGGGAAACCTGGAACTGGTATATTTCTAATGAAAGAGAATGCAAAGGTTCACAGAGAGAGAAAGTCTCAGACCATTCATTAAGTTAGCAAGAGACTTTATAATGAAGTTTAAAAGTCTGATGAAATGAACATTGATGCTGGTGCTGGTACAAAGAGAAGAAACATGGGTCCTAGTAAAGCACCAGAGGAAGAAAAGAAAGAGAAGCCGAATCCATTTAAGAGTTCGTTTGATATGTGAAATAATTCATCCATTTAAGTCTAACACTTATTAATAAACATTCATTCTTCCTTTCCTTGCACATATCGTAGTCTAGTCATTACCCACTCTCTTGCAACTACTCTGTATTAAGTCTAGTGTGTCGATTGGTAGATAATGCATTAGGTGATACAGCAAGAGTTTCTTGTAGTGAGTCTTAATCTAACTCCAATAGAATTCGATTCCATTAAATTGAAGACTGTAAGGAACGTTATACACAGGAGTTATCTTTAATTCTTCATAAGCTTTCTTAGATTCCTTAGTCTTATGAACTGAGAGGTTATCAACAAACAGGATGATCTCTTGATCGTTCTACTTATCTCTTAGCTTATGTAAGAACTCTATATACTGCTCTCGCTTAATAGAGCGAGGATGAATAACATAAGTTTCTAAGCCTGAATCTTCACTGATACCAGCCAAAATTGCGTCAGTGACAACCTTAACCTTTTAGTCATACACTTCTATATTATCGTACTTCTTGTACCAAGACTTATTAATAAAGGTGTTGAACGAAACACAGCTTCATCAGCGTGTATGAACTTGATGTTATTATCAACAGACCTCTGCATTTAATCATATATATAGTTTAAATTATTACTATAAAATGGCAGAGTAAAGTCAATCACTCTCTTCACTCTATTGACAGTCTTGAAGGTAATACCATTCCTTCAATAAATATTTGCAATAGTCTATGGTGAGATACGCATGTCAGGAAACTTGCGATGAAACATCACAGCTCGCTAGTCAAGTGGGAAATGTGCCCAATACTTAAGAGTCTTAGAATCGCAGAGATATTCAATATGCTGCTAAGAGAACTTTTATTTTCTTACAGGATGTTATCAAGAACCAGAATTGAAATGCTAAACAGCTAACAAGCAATGATACCTAACTGTTGAGGCACTCTTGCGCAGGAGCTTAGCTATAGCAGCATAATTCATAACTGGTTTGAGTTAGTCTAAATTAATACTCGCACCATACCTAAGCTTAAGCAGTAAATCTAAATATTTCTCATCATAAATAGACCCCAAAATCGCTAATTTCTATTTCTCATTTTGCAAACTGGCCTAATTTCTCTACTAACCCTAATAAAACCCCAACTTTACCCTACTAATCAAAGCACTATATAAACCTCACTAAGGGGTTTTGGGGTTTTGATTTTCTTATCTATGCTTACTCTCTTGCAGCTACTCTGAATTCAGTCTACTGTATCTATAGGCAAGTCATGCATTAGGTGATATAGCAGCAGTTTCTTGTAGTGGGTCTTTATTTAACTCCAGTAGAATTCAATTCCATTAAATTAAGGGCTGTAAGGAAAATTGTATACAGGAGTAATGTTTAACTCTTCATAAGCTTTCTTAGACTCCTTAGTCTTATGAACTGAGAGGTTGTCAACAAACATAATGATCTCTTAATCATTGTATTTATCTCTCAGCTTATGTAAAAACTCTGTGTACTACTCTCGCTTAATAGAGCGAGGATGAATAACATAACTTTCTAAGCAAGAGTCTTAACTAATACCTGCTAAAATTGCATGGGTTACAACCTTTACTTTCTAATCGTAGACTTCTATATTATCATACTTCTTATAACAAGATTTATTAATAAAGACTTTGAAGGTAAACACAGCTTCATCAACGTGTATGAACTTGATGTTATTGTCAATAGCCCTCTGCATTTAATCATATATATAGTTTAAATTATTACTATAAAATGGCACTGTAAAATCAATCACTCTCTTCACTCTGTTGACAGCTTGAAAGTAATACCATTTCTTTTATAAATGTTGGCTATAGTTTATGGAGAGATACGCATGACAGGAAACTTGCGATGAAACATCACAGCTCGCTAATCTAGTGGAAAGTGTGCCCAATACTTTAAAGTCTTCGAATCACAGAGGTAGTCAATATGGTGCTGTGAGAACTTTTATTTTCTTGCAGGATGCTTTCAATTGCCTGAAGTATAATGCTAAACAGCCAACAAGCAATGATACCAAACTGTTGAGGCACTCTTGCACAGGAGCTTTGCTATAGCTGCTTAATTCATTACAGGTTTGACTAAGTCTATATTAATACTTGCACCATACCTAAGCTTAAGCAGTAAATTTAAATATTACTCATCATAAATAGACCCTAAATTTCGCTAATTTCTATTTCTCATTTTGCTAATTGGCCTAATTTCTCAACTAACCACAATAAGACCCCAACTATACCCTACAAATCAAAGCACAAATAAACCTCACTATGGGGTTTTGGGGTTTTGAATGAAATACATTTAAATTTGCCTTAATAATTTTGATTTACCATTATCTAAATTCTGAGTGAATTAATGGATCTAAAATAACTAAAAATTAGAAGATATAACTTTTTTAAAAAAAACTTTTTAAAACTTATTAAGTCAGATGACTCATTAAATCAAGAGGAAAAACTAGACTCGGAGCAAGTAGAAATAGAATTCAGGAAAATAACTCAATAATTATAAGACCAACTTGATTCTGATAAATTATACAAAAATAGACTCATCATTCTTCCTTGGTGGGGACTAGACCTCTAAAATAATCGAGACGGTGTTGATCAACTATTCAAGGCAGAAATATTAAAATTATCTACCGTAAGTATTATAAATTTAGCAATCCTAGGAGATTTCGAGAAATGATTTAATAATCGACGTCATATATAACTTAGAAATCTAAATAATTTTTAGGACATTTCAAGGCTGACAATAACAGATTTGCAATACGATTATTAATTTGATTTTGACAGATATCTCTATTTAGCACAAATTTTCATTAAAATTGACCCCAATTTGAAAATCTTAAAATAGAAGTTAGTCCCTAATAAGATTCATGAAGAATAGATATTTTGGAGAAATTATTTCTAAACTTAAAAGTATTGATATTTAATTAAATTTATGTAATTTTTATTTGTATATAAATGCTGGATACAATAAAAAGCTGTTTTAATAATTTTCTTATATATTAAATTATATAAGAAACTAAAATTACTTATAGAATAAAACTTAAAATAGATTTTCTCAAATTAGTTTACTTATAATTCGCTTAAATCTCAAGATTAATTCTATGACTACAATATAATTTCTTATTAATAGTAAATTTTTATAAATGGAAGGGTTTACTAAATAGAAATAATCTTAATGGAATTAGGATTATGCAGTAAATTAGGAAAATCAATATAAAAATTAGCAAAAAATGTTCAGGAATCCGAAGATAGAACAAATAAAAATATAAAAAATGAATCAAAACAAACCAATATGTCTGACTAAATCCAGAAAAATTGGGTTTAATATTTATTAATATAAAATTCTTTCTAAAATCTTAAGTCTTTAAAACTATAAATTAATTTTAATAAAGTGTATTACTTTGTAAGTATTTAAAATGATTATTTTATCTTAAAACAATTTATAAGAAAAGTGAATAGGCATTTATAAAAAATTGTATTTTGAATTTGACATTTCATATTATTCTAAATTTAGTTTAAAAGGATAATTAAATTTAGAATTTCAAGATACAATAATTTTTAGGTTTGTATAGCAAATTTAATAACTAAGTATATACTAATTATAAAATTATACATCAATTTGAGACCCTCATTAAAGAAACAAATATATTAACATGATAAGGAAGAAACAATTTCTAGTTTAAATACAAAGTACACAAACATTTGCAATTTCGAAAATTAGAAAAAAAGAAATTAGTAAAGATAAAAAAATAAAATTTCTTACACTTAGCACCATGAGAATCCTTATTCATTAAGAACAAAATAAAAGCATATTTTAATGAACAAATAGAGAGAAAACTATTCATCATATTATAAGAGATAGCACTTTATTTAAAAGCACAATCCAAAATATAGACATTATAATGCGTGTTATGAAAAGGAATAAATAGCCAGTTTGTAATTTTTTACATATTATATTGGACTGATATTACTAAAGCGGAGAGTGAAAATATTCTTAACCTATTTCGTATAGAATATTTTTTTAATCATTCCATTTGTTAGGTAAATCTATAATACGAACTCTTTTTGAACATCCATTTGGTGGATTTGTTGGCTATGTCTTATCTGTGTGAGTTGATACAATATTTTTGGAATTTTATGCATCCATAAATTGCCTCATAAAAGCACTCTAATTCGTTAAGACTAAATTATAGTTTGATAATAAAAATAGTGGATAATATTAATTATATATTTATATTATCACATGCATTATTGTAGGAATACATCTGAATTTGAAAAATAAGTTCTAATCAAATAAATAATTATTCTTATTCGTGGCAATTAACTTTATTGAAACACAGTAAAAATGGTTGTTATTATATATAGAATATAAAATCACCTTACTTTACAATTTGCGAAACCACTTTATCGCATCATAGTAGCGAGATAAATCAATTTTATTGCTAGCATAATAAAAAATCACCAAAATTTAAAATTAATTTATCTCGCTCCAGATATGAGATAAAATAGTGCCACCAGTATTAAAGTCCAGTTTATAAAATAAGTCTCATTCAAAAAAGTGGCATATTGTTTTGGTTTGGTGACAAAATTTACTCCCAAAAACTAAAAATAATTTTTAGTTTAATTATTTTTTATTTTCAAAATTCAAATGTATTCCTACAATAAATAACTAAAGGAATATAATTTATAAATGTTGATGGAAACACAAGAATAGGATTTGATACTAAGTGATTTTGAAATAGGGGCAAATAATGCTCTTAATTATACTAACGAATATTGATATATATATTTTTACATATACAGAAAAACGTGTTTAATAATTTATATTAATTAACTTTTATATTTTTTCAGAATTCATAAATAATATTCTATCAAAGAAACAATAAAAATATCTTATTTCTAATTTTTCAAAAATGCAGAGCTTAATTAATTGAAATGTTCTTCTTAATTTAATGAAGCAGTTTAAAAACCTAATTCTTGAGACTTACGCATTTGTTATTTTTAGCTATCATTTCAATAATTTTTTCAAGCGTTATGTTTATAAATGTGTAATTCTATTAGGAATAAATTTTTAATATCCAACAAATGATTTATTAGTGGGCAGTTTATTTTTAAGAAATAAAGCAAGACTTACATTTAAAGATAGTTTTTTATGCTTTTAATATGAGTGAAGCTCATTAGTAATTTTGCTAAGTTTAGGCTAATGTATTAAGTTTGATAGTATTATTTATACAGAAATCTATTAATTTATCATTTAATTATAGCATTCTTAGGCCATTTAAAATAATTCTCATTAATCAATAAATCTATCTCTAAAATGTTAAATCTTACTGCAAAGTAGCAGAGTAAATTCTATTGCCCATAACTGATGATTTTGATATTTTATGAATTAAAGTTTAAATCTAAGAATTCGATTGGAGACCTTTTAAAAACCCCAAAACCCCTGATTTTGTTTGATTGAGTTTTTTATTGTATATGGCTGCAATTTAGGTAAACCTTTTTAGAGTCTTATTAGAGTTTATGATTTATAATATTAGTAATTTAATTTAGTAAAACCCCAAGAGTAATTTTTTAAGGAATAGAGGGAATGATAAATTAATAAATGCACTTTAATAAATTTAATAACTGGAAAAGTGAAACCCCATTAGGGGAATTGCAAAAGTGGGTGGAAAGTGAAACTTAATGATATATTTGGTAATTCACAAGAACCATCCCAGTTCCAAGAAGCTGTTCATCCCATCCCTGATCAGGAAGATGTGTCTCTGTCGTGGATGCAGGCTAGTGGCCAGACCTCCCTTATGGAGCTGTGACTTAGGGATCTCTGCAGGAGCCTTTACTTGTAAGAGGGAGATACACTGAGGAACCAAATGCGAAGCCACCTCGACCTACTCGCGACCCTCAGGGGCGGCCTCGTCCTCGCCCACAATGCTGTCGAAGGGAGGGATGTACTGCTTGGTCCTGATCTATTCATAGTAGGAGACGATCTTGGCGATTCTGGCGTGGGACTTCCTGCTAGGGTCTGGTGCAGTGGGAGCACTCTATTTTCCTATAATCGAATTTAAGTTTTAATTTTTAAATCTTAATTAATTAAAATAGGGCAGCCGTTAAAACTATAACTAAACCCTTAAATTAAACTATTAAACGATTAAATAATTTTAAACTTACAAAATCTCCCAGACTTTTTGCCTTCGAGTTTTTTAGGAAATGTTGTGCTAGAGGGGCCATCTTAAGGTCATTTTGTAGCCCTTTGAAAACTAGGGGGAGCTTGGGCACTCGGGGCACACAGCACACGCCCTGGCGGAGTTGCGCTCAATTTTCTTTTTCCCTAAAATTAAAAAATAAATAAATATATTTAATTGATTAATTGATGATCCCCCCAATTGTAATTGGTAAATATACTAACCCATTCAGACCTCCTTGAGGCTCAGGTGCTTCAGAGCATCGACCAAGGAAGGAGTAAATGCCCAGGTGATCGACCCCATGTCACAATTAGGAGTAAGAGATTATATTCAGCGGGGGTGCCTGGAAGGTCTTTATAGAGGAGTGGCTCAGGAAGATCTGCTTGATCTGTATAAGATTTTCTCCTAAAACTACTAAGTTAAACTTCTCTAGATTAGAGGAAATCTCTAAATGAAATCGTTATAGCACCAGAGGAAATCCGTGAGGGTGTAGGCGTCGCTGGGCGAGGGGGGCTCTTATGAACATCTCCTGGAGGTCTTATCAGCTGGCCTTTTGCTGGGCTTTTTAAAGATCTGTTGGTCATTAGGTTATTAGTTGAGTGACCGTTAGGGATTTGTCCGTTATTACTTAGGTTGTTTTATTTTCTCTAGTAATTCGATCAGTTATCGATGCAAGTTTGGAGACAGGCAGCCCCCTGATGAGGAGTTAGGCGTAGAATCGGCACATTCTAAACCTGCATCCGCTGAGGGCGTCCGCTCCTGATCTTCAATGTTTGAAGGCCTCATTGTCTGGTCCATCGTGAAATCCTCAATGGCGGTTGGGGTTTTGTCCAGTATCTATTAGGGAGGGCCCCCACCTCTGACCTTGGGCGCGTCTCCATCGTTGTGTCTTCCCATCGTTACTCTCAGGGTTGCCTCTCTAGTCAAGTCTCCCTCCATCTCCTTCATGTAGGCTATGTCGTCGTGAAAGTCCAGCTTGCGGACTGATAGGTGGAGCTGAATACTGTGATCTACCATCTCCTGGTAGTGAGTGGTTACATTCCTGCCAAAGATGGTTTGGACCATGTCGTCAATCTCCGTGTATGATCTGAGGACAAAGGATAGGTTGTCCAGCAGGCATCGGAGCCTGGTCTCGAAGATGGCCACCTCTGGCAATGGTGATGGCTCTATTTGGGCCCGGAGGGTGGGCGGCAGCAGGTGGGGCTCGAGCTCCACCGATGGGGAGGACAGGAAGGGTATGATCCTTTGGGAGACTTGGTTATCTGGGCTCAGCATCTTTAAATGTGGCAACGATATTGATAATAATTATTAAGGGTATATATATGAGAATAAAATTTAATCAGATTGGCTATTAAAAGTTGGTAGCTTTTTGATTTTTGATAGTAGGCACTATATATATATATATATATATTAGTACTTTAATAAATTTACATAAAGCTACCAAAGTTCTTATAATAATAAAAATACTATATTTATTAAAAATTCAAATTCAACTTAATTCAAAAAAAATACTCTTGGGGTTTTATATGCGAATTTTGGAGTTAGTTTATCATATTAGTATATTGATTTACTGTTTAAGTTGAGGAATGGTTGCAATAATTATAGTAACCAACTTGAAGTCTTTTTTTATCTATTGCAAGGCTTTTCCATAAATCTCCTGCTATTGTTAGATCTAGTTGTTTATTAACATTAAATATGAAGACGATAACTTAATTTAAAGCCTAAAGACCTCTTAAATTTTAACAGAATCATAAAGATAATCTTATCAATCAAAACCCCAAAACCCCTTAATGAGGTTTATAAGTGCTTTGATTTGTAGGGAATTTGTTAGGAGTTGCGATTTTTAATAGGCTATATTGTGAATTTTATAGCTAATGGATACACCTTGAATACGTATTGATGATCATTGATAACTTTCTTATCAAAGGAGTCTTCTAATATAAGGTAGCTTTAAAGAGAAGTATTTAAGTCAATTTAAGCAAGAGCTGGTATTTTTTTTGTATTTCATCTTTATAATAATTTTTGTTATTTCAGAGGTAAGTTGGATGCGTGCCTTCCTAACGTACTCTAAAATTTCTAGATTATTCATGCAATACGACTTAAAAATATTCCCTCGCTTATCTATTGTTGAGAAGCTTCAGCTCAACTTCATATTTTTCAATTTCTTTATCTTTATTGTGAGCTTTTAATGGATTCTTCTTCAAGCCTCTTGTATGAGAGTATTGCTTATGGAACTCAAAACAGTCATACTTTCCGTCAATTTTATCATGCTTTAAGTATTCAGTGGGCTTGGCTTCTCTATGTTTCATTTATGTCTGTGCCAGCTTGATTTACGAGCAAAATCTCTCTAACATAGCTCACCAAAATAGACTTGCACTTCTTCAGTTTGTATATGAATTTCATTAATACCTTTCTCCTCCTCTCTGTTTCCCACATATTTGTTTGCCTTTTATTTTCTATTATAATAACAGAGACCTCAAGTGATAGCTTCTGGTAGTTTTTTTTTAAGAGAGTCCATTTCACAGCTTTCACACAATTTATTGCTGCCAAAAGTAAGTCTAATTTAGTTTGATAGAAGAGTTGTTGTTTTTCTTAAAATGTTAGCGCTCATATTTAAATTTTAATCTAAAATTTTAAAACTGCCTCTATAACTGAGAGCTTATCTGAGAGCTTTGCAAGCCTACAAGTTTCAAGGGAAGTTTTTAGAGTATTAGAGGAGAAAAATGAGCAGTAAGAGACGATTCAGCTCTAAATATGGGTGAGGAAGTGCCAATTTTTACTTTCAATAATAAGTTGATTATAGTATGTACCGATTTAGGAGGTGCACCTAATTTAGTACGTACTACTTTAGTAGGTATTTTCCGTTTTTTTGATTAAAATTAGGGTGCTCCTAATTAAGTACTTGCTTTAATTAATGCTCCTAATTAAGTACTAGCATTTTAGGAGCTGCTCCTAATTAAGTACGTACCAATTTAAATTAAAAAATATGGAACTATAACAGAATAAATTGATATCAATCTCTTAAGTTTGAAACCAGTTATCAAAACCTTCTCCACATCCTTCTTAGAGGTTGACCTCATATAGGATGCCCATATTTAATAGTAAGTTTCACAGATGTAAATAATTGAAATAAATAAACTTAAATTTGAAAATCATTTCTTAGATCTGTTAACAAGATGGAGTCAACGAATGATGCAATGAAAAGAGTGCTAGCACATGAATTTATTCAAAGATTTAGAAGCAAGGAGGATTTGCACCGCTAAATGGTGCAGCAAGGTAAGGAACTCATAGTAACTTATCTTGATAATGTAGTTGATTTGTTCCTGCCAACGATGGAAGGTACTAAAATTTCATTTCTAAGGGCGATACTCTGCGAAGAGAAGAAAGAATTGAAAACTTAAGATGTAAAGTTTGAAGAGATTCCAAACTATCCAGAAATCTCTCCGACTAACTTATAAGATGATGCTATGAACTTCCCAGGGGTTTCGCTGTACCTGTCTACTGAGAAGCAGTTGTCAAATAAACTACCTGAAAGAAACTATTTCTTTGCCATACTTGCAACAATTAAAGGTAATTACTTGAAAGAAATTATTCAGGAATCTCATAAGAAAAGGTATATCATCTCTTCAAAAGATAAGGAGAAACAAGGGATCAAGATAAGTGAGAGCTAGATATCAGCTGCAGAAGCACCCTTATATTTCAAGTAAGATTTCAATTTTAACTCTTTAGAAAATCTAGTACTAGCATTTTCTTGATGAAGGAATAGAGCAAGCTTCACAGAGAGCGAATGTCGAAGACAAAGTATGAAGTTAGCAAGAGACTTTATTCAAATATTTAGCCACCAGAGTCAATGAACATAGATGCTGGAGCTGGCAGCAAGAGAAGAAACTTAGGAGGAGGGAAGCAAGAAGTAGAAGAAAAGAAAGAGAAGCCAGCTCCCTCTAAAGAATTTTAAATGTGACTTATATATTCATTAACTTAACTACAAAACTTATTTATATACATTCACTCTCCCTTCTTTAGCACACTTTTAAGCCAACAAATTATCTACTCTCTTCGCTGAGCTTTTAATAAAGTCTACTGTATCGATAGGTAGGTCATGCATCAAGTGGTATAGCAGCAGTTTCTTGTAATGACCTTTTAATATTCCCCAGTAGAACTCAATTCCATTAAACTATGGACTGTAAGGTACGTTGAACACTGGCGTTATTCTAAGTTGTTCATAACTCTTCCTTGTTTCTTTAGTCTTATGAACAGAAAGATTATCAACGAATAGTATAATCTCTTATTCAGGGTACTTCTCTCTCAGCTGCTCTAAGAACTTAATATACTGCTCTGTCTTAATAGAGCGAGGATGAATAACATAAGTTTCTAAACCAGCATCCTCGCTAATACCTCCAAGAATTGCCATTGTTTATACCTTGACTTTCTAGTCATATACTTCTATATTACTATGCCTCTTATACCAATACTTCTAGATGAAAGTGTTGAATGTAAACACCGCCTAGTCAGCATGAATAAACTAAATATTATTCTATTAGGCTCTCTGGATTTAATTATAAATATAATTTAAGTTGATGTTGTAAAATGACATGGTGAAATCAATTACTCTCTAGATACGATTTACACCTTTGTAAGAGATACCGATTCGTTTATAAATGTTTGCAACAGATTATGTAGAGATCTTCACCTCAGGGAACTGGCGGTGAAACATAATAGCTCGTTAGTCGAGAGAGAAGTGACCCCAATACTTCAAAGTTGTTTCATTAATAAGATAGTAAATATGCTTCTATAGAAACTTTGACTTCCTCTTAGGATAAGAATTCAGCTATTATTGCTTTAATTACACAGCTTTCAAGCAGCAGTGAGAGCGAACAGTTGATGGACTACGCTTTAAGAGCAGTGCAATAGACTTATAGTTCAGTACTGGTTTGACTTATTCACTATACATATCACATCCATAACGCAGTTTAAACACTAAAAATTTATACTCTTCATCATAAATAGACCCTAAAAGCTTGTAATTTTTGTCTCGCATTTAATAAATAACCCAACCCCTAGCAAATTCCCTACAAATCAAAGCACTTATAAACCTCATTTAGGGGTTTTGGAGTTTTGAGTATGTTAAGTTCTTAGAGCAGCTTAGAGAGAAGTACCCTGAATAAGATATTTTACTATTCGTTGATAATATTTTTGTTCATAAACAAATGAGACTAAGAAGAGTTATTAAATACTACGAATTACTCCTTTCTTCAAGGTGACTTAAAACCCACAGTTTAATGGAATAAATTCTACTTATTTAGGGGTTTATGTTTTTGAATGAAGGAGTGTTAATTTATTTGCCTATTTTTATATCAGTCGAAAATAATGAATTTACTATTTAATTGATTTTTTTCTATAAATTTAATCATTAATTTCTCCGAGGTATTAAAAAAAATAGTTAGACCTTTTAGATTATTTTTTCTTGAAATGATTGGTGTTTAATTATTATTTTCTACTTTTAATGTATTTGAAATTTAAAATTTGTCATTTATATATCCTTGATTTTGTATATTTTTAAAAAAGATTAAATATTTTTGTTTAAGGAATTATATTTTTCTGTTTTTTTATAGTATAGATATTTATTTAAGATCAATTTAAATCGAATTAAATATTAATAATAAACATTTATTGTTAAGTTATATTTTATTTACTAATCAAAATAATGGGGAGGGGTGAAAATCAGGACAAGTTAATTTTTCTTTTAATAAAACCATAAAAACCCTTTAAAATCTTAATCAGACTAAAAGTAAGGAAAAATTTTTTAACAAAAATTTAATAGTAACTTATATAATAAAGTCTCATGGGATTTTATAACTATAATTACTATTATTTAATCGTAAAATATAATTATTTTAATTGAAAATGATTATTAATATAAAAAAAATATTAATTCATAAAAATGTGAATATTATATTATTTCTTAGATTAACAGTGGGCTCTTGGTCAAAACAAATACTACAAAAGCTATTGATATAATTTAGATAAAACTTATAAAACTTTATTGACCATAAATTCACTATAAATGAATATAAAATAAGTTTTTTTTATAATAAATTTATAAAGATAATAGTTTAAGGCTAAAAAAGCAGGATAATATTAATATAAATTAATTTAAGTTATAGTATTATTTTCTAGAATGCCAACCGTTGTATTTTATTGTTTTTAATTTAAATATACTAAATTTATGCTAAAAAGTCTCATATAGTTTCATTTTTTATTAAATTTTTCCTTCTTTATTATTGGTTAAGGTTTGATTTTAAACTACTCTTTTTTTAATTTATTTTTCAGCTTATCATCTAACTTAAAAGTGCCATTTTTAAGTCTTAAAAGATGGTTTAATATAAAGAAATTATTTTCTTTTAAAATGGTCCACCCATATAATATTTTTGAAATAATTTTTAATATAATAATTAGTTCTTTGTTAAAGATAAAAATTATTTTAACTTTTGAATTTAAAAATATATATTTTTATTAAATTTTGTTCGAAATCATTTTAATGAGTTTGAATCATTATACATTTCTTAAGCTTTTATAATATAATCGGAATAAAACTAAATTAAAACATTTTATTTAAGATATGTATATATAAAAATAGATGATAACAAGAATATGATCAATAATAAATGAAAAACTATAATCCAGTATACAAAGCGTAAATCTAATAAACTTTTCATTGTTTCCAAGTTCATTTTAAGACATCACAATTGGCAAATTTAATAGTTCTTCACTATTTTTATCAGCTTCTCTGAGAAGTCTTTGTCTTAATTTAAATGTTGTGGTCAGCAAACTTCTTTTGGGAATGGGAAACTTCACCCACCGTAGATCTTAAAGATGTGACATACTTCATCTCTATAAAAAAGTGTATTTGAGATTAATAGTTTAATAAAAATTATGAAATTATATAAAAAAAACAATAGATCTGTAACTTCCTCATCATGACCAAGCAATTTTCCCCTTCCAAACCTTAATTAAAATAATTTTTCTTATATCGTGTTCCTTCTTCGTTTTTAATTTCTTAAATCAGTGCTTGTGGTAAAGAACTTATTGTCATTCAAGGACTATTAAGGATCAACTCTGACCTCATTCAAATAAGCAATTGCGGCCGAGTTAAAATCTTATTCTGAGTTATTTCTATCATAGCGTGAATCAAATACTGCCTTTTTAAAATTTATTCCTTAAAAAACAAAGTATTAATTAAGAAAAATTAACAGCCCTAATTTGCTTCAATTTTCAGTCAGCTTCATAATTCTCTTTCTCACACAAACTCCGATCACAATGAAAGTAACGATTAATAAAGTGGACAGTACAATTGCCCCTAAAAACAGCGAGATTGCTGCATCCTTGTGGCACTGAGCATTGACCAAACATTTTTAATTAAAAAAAATTCTCTATAAATTTATATATTTTTGTAAAAATAAAAAATTAAATGCTCCAGGAATCGTTAAGTTTAGATTTTAAAACTGAGCTCTTGAATAATTGATTAAGAAATTGAGATAGAGCAATAATATTGTTCTTTGTTTAATATTTGATTAAGTTTAAATAAATTTTTTCATTGTTTTTCTATTTAATTATAAAATTCATTAATCTTATTAAATAATTTAACTAATAATAATTGGCGTTAAAGATCTAAATAATATTAATATTTAAGATGAGTTTTTAAAAGACAGCATAGAATTTAATAAAATATTTTCTTACTCATTTTTATTAAATTTTGTTTAGAATTAAAAGCAAATTTTAACATACAAAATAATATAAATTAATTTGAAGTGCCAGCTAGATTTAAATGTTAATTAGGCTAGAGATTATTTGCAATCAGAATAAAACAGAAAAGAATAAGAAATAGAAATTGCTGACCGTTAATCCTAAATTGGTAAGTTTTAAATCAAATTTGGAATTGTTACAATGAGATTAAGCCATAAATAAAGCATGGATATATACAATAGTAAAAGTGTTATCTATACTTTAAAAAATGACAATGTTCAATTTTTGTTCTAGAGGAATTTCTTGAGAAAATATATATTAAATAAAATGGAAATTAGGGTAAGATTTATAAAAATTGTTCTCGAAAATCTTATTTTTTATAAAAAATACACTTAAATTTATTAAATACTGTAGGTGTATTGTTCTATAACGAAAAAACATATGCAGCATAAAATTGAGTTGAATATCAAAATCAAAGGAGATTTATGGATAATGCATAAATTATTAGTAATTATAAAGGCTTTCTATCTAAATATGGATTAATTTTTAATAAAGTTTATGAAAGTTATGAAAAAATATTAAACAAGAGATATTTACAAGGATATAAAATGTGGATTTGAGCATGAAATTGAATTTGCCTTCTAGGTATATTTTATTGAAATAATAAAAGAGATAAACTGCTAACACTAAAAAAGCCACTATATATTAATTTTTAAATAAATACATATAAAACCTCTTAATTTTGGCTAACTAAAATCTTGAGAAGATTGGGACTTAATTATTAAATTTATATTTACATAACGATTTAAAAATAAATATTAAGAATTAAATTATAACTTCAAAGCACATTTAGATGTGTATAATAAAATGAAATACATTTAAATTTGCCTTAATAATTATGATTTTACCATTATAAAAATTTTGAGAAAATTATTGGATCTTAAATAACTACAAATTCGAAGATATAACTTTTTAAAAAATACTTTTTAAAACTTATTAAGTCAGGTGACTCATTAAATCAAGAGGAAAAACTAGACTCGGAGCAAGTAGAAATAGAATTCAGGAAAATAACTCAATAATTATAAGACCAACTTGATTCTGATAATTTATACAAAAATAGACTTATCATTCTTCCTTGGTGGGGACTAGACCTCTAAAACAATCGAGACGGTGTTGATCAACTAGTCAAGGCAGAAATATTAAAATTATCTACCGTAAGTATTATAAATTTAGCAATCCTACGAGATTTCGAGAAATGATTTCATAATCGATGTCATATATAACTTAGAATTCTAAATTAATTTTAGGACATTTCAAGGCTGACAATAACAGATTAGTAATACGATTATTAGTTTGATTTTGACAGATATCTCTATTTAGCACAAATTTTAATTAAAATTGACCCCAATTTGAAAATCTTAAAATAGGAGTTAGTCCCTAATAAGATTCATGAAGAATAGATATTTTGGAGAAATTATTTCTAAACTTAAAAGTATTGATATTTAATTAAATTTTTGTAATTTGTATTTGTTTACAATGCTGGATACAATAAAAATGCTGTTTTACTAATGTTCTTATATATTAAATTATAAGAAACTTTTATATCATAAAGAATATTAACATAACATAAATTTTCTCAAATTAATTATCAATTCACTTAAATATCAATCATATCCAAAGATTAATTCTATATCTACAATAAAATTAATAACTAATATATATAAATGGAATGGTTTACTAAATAGAAATAATCTTAATGGAATTAGGATTATGCAGTAAATTAGGAAAATCAATATAAAAATTAGCAAAAAATGTTCAGGAATCAAAAGATAGAACAAATAAGATTATTAAAAATGAATCAAAACAAACCAATGTGTCTGACTAAATCGAGAAAAATTGGGTTTACTATTTATTAATATGATATTCTTTTCTAAATGCTTAGATTTTTAAAATATAATTCATTTTAATAAAATATAATTCATTTTAATAAAGTGTATTACTTTGTAAGTATTTAAAATCATTTGTTTATCTTAAAACAATTTATAAGAAAAGTGAATAAACATTTATCAAAAATAGTATTTTGAATTTGACATTTCACATTATTCTAAATTAAGTTTAAAAGGATAATTAAATTTAGAATTTCAAGATACAATAAATTTTTGGTTTGTATAGCAAATTTTATAATAAAGTATATACTTATTATAAAATTATACATCAATTTGAGACCCTCATTAAAGAAACAAATATATTAACATGATAAGGAAGAAACAATTTCTAGTTTAAATACAAAGTACACAAACATTTGCAATTTCGAAAATTAGAAAAAAAGAAATTAATAAAGATAAAAAAATAAAATTTCGTACACTTAGCACCATGAGAATCCTTATTCAATAAGAACAAAATAAAAGCATATTTTAATGAACAAATAAAGAGAAACCTATTCATCATATTATAAGAGATAGCACTTTATTTAAAAGCACAATCCAAAATATAGACATTATAATGCGTGTTATGAAAAGGAATAAATAGCGAGTTTGTAATTTTTTACATACTAGATAGGACTGAAGTTACCAAAGCGGAAAGAGAAAATATTCTTAACCTATTTCGTATAGAATATTTTTTTAATCATTCCATTTGTTAGGTAAATCTATAATACGAACTCTTTTTGAACATCCATTAGGAGGATTTACTATTTATGTCTTATCAGTGTGAGTTGATAGGAGATTTTATAAATTTTATGCATCCACAAATTGCCTCATAAACGCACTCTAATTCGTTAAGACTAAATTATAGTTTGATAATAAAAATAGTGAATAATGATAATTATATATTTACCTGCTAAAATGCATTATTGTAGGAATACATCTGAATTTGAAAAATAAATTCTAATCAAATTAATTATTCTTCTTATTCATAGCCGTTGACTTTGTTGAAACATAGAAAAAAAATGGTATTTATTCGATAGAGAATATAAAACGACCTTACTTTACAATTTGCGGGACTACTTTATCTCATAGTAGCAGCGAGATATATCAATTTTATTTTTAGCATAATAATTAAAATAAACAAATCACCACAATTTAAACCTAATTTATCTCGCTCCAGAAATGAGATAAAATAGTACCGCCTGTATTAAAGTTAAGCTTATAAATAAGTCTCATAAAAACAAGTGTCATTTTGGTTTGGTTTGTTCAAATTTACTATCACATATTAAAATAATTATTAATTTGATTAATTTTTATTTTCCAAATTCAAATGTATTCCTACAATTAATAACTAAAGGAATAAAATTTGTAAATGTTGATGGAAACACAAGAATAGGATTTGATACTTAGTGATTTTGAAGTAGGGGCAAATAATGCTCTTAACTATACTAATGAATATTGATTTATATTTTTACATGAACTAAAAGGTGTTTAATAATTTAAATTAATTAATGTTTATATTTTTTTCAGAATTCATTAATAATATTCAATCACAGATACAATAAATATATCTAAAGTCTAATTTTTAACAAATGAAGAGCTTATTTCATTATAATATATGTCTTAATTTAATGAAGCAGATTCAAAATCTAAAGCTAGATACTTAAGCATTTTTATTTTTAGCAATTAATTCAATAATTTTTTTTCAAAAGTTATGTCTCTAAATATGTAATCCTATAAGGAATTATCATTTAAATATCCTACAAACAATTTAATAGTGGTGAAGTTTGTTTTTTTTTAAAGATATAATGCAAGACTTACACATAAAACTAGTTTTGGATCCTTTTAAAATGATTGAGGCGCTCATTAGTAATTTTTTTGTAAGTTCAGTTATTTAAAATTGTTGGAGCTTTTGGAAAAGAGTTTAGAGCATACAAATCGGATTTTTGAGGAAATATTCCAAAGGTCCAATGTAATTCTTGTATTAAGTTTTATAATATTACTTATATAGTATTCAAATTTAATTTATCATTTAATTATAGCAGTCTTAGGCCAATTAAAATAATTCTCAATAATCAATAAATCTATCTCTAAAATGTTAAATCTTTCTGCCAAGCAACTGAGTAAATTCTAATGCCAATAACTGATGATTTGGTTATTTTTTAATTTAAAGTTTAAATCTAAGTATTCGATTGGAGACCTATGCAAAACTCCAAAACCCCTGAATTTACTTGATTGAGTTTTTTATTGTATAAGGCTGCAATAAAGCCAAACCTTTTAGGGTCTTATTAGTGTCTATGATTTATAATATTAGTAATTTAATTCAGTATAAACGAATTTTGGAGTCAGTTTATGATAATGAATATAAAGATTTACTGTTTAAGTTGAGATATGGTTGTAATGATTATAGTAATTAACTTGAAACCTATTCTAAATTACAATTCTATTGCAAGGCTACTCCATAAATCTGCTGCAATTTTTAGATTCACTATTAATTAACATTAAATCTGAATAAATAGTAACTTAATTTAAAGCCAAAAAGACCTCTTAAACTTTAACAGTATCATATAGATAATCTCATCAATAATAAGACAACTGAGGTACTGGGCTCAATTTTCTTTCACTTAGAGAGCTGTATATTTTTATCGCCAATTTTCTGAGCTTCATATCTCTGCTTAATCTATAGCTAACATATATAAAAAGAATTGAATATCTTAGAAGACAGCAAATCGTATAAAGAGAGTGATTGACTTTACAGTTCCATTTTATAAAACTTATTTAAATTATATATTCGATTAAATGTAGAGGGCTTAAGAGCATAATATAAAGTTCATTCACGCTGATAAGGCAGTATTCACGTTTAATACCTTCATATCAAGGTCTTGGTACAAGAGGTACAGCAACATAGAAGTTTTTGATTAAAAATTTAAGGTTTAAACTCATGCTATTCTTTGTCGAATAGGACGAAAAGTAGTGGCTTAGAGACTCAAGTTTTTCATCTCCTTTCTATAAAGATGGCAGTATATTAAGTTTGCTAATAACTTAGAGACAACTACGCTAACTAAAAGATTATTCTGCCTGCTGAAAATTTATCTGGTTATAAAACTAAAGACTCAAGGAAGGAGTTTGAAAGGCTAAACATAAAACCTGTATTTAATGTACCTTATAGCCCTTAGTTCAATGGAATTGAATTATTTTTTTTTATTGAGGGTTATTGAAGGGCCACTACAAGAAACTTCTACTCTATCACTTGATGCACGATTTGAAGATTGACACAGTAGATTTTATTAAGAGTGATGCTAAGAGAGTCAGCGATGATAAGGCTAAAGTATACGCAAGAGAAGGGAGATTTTGTGTATATAAATAAGCAATAGATTAAAAGGAATGAATAAGTTCACATATTAAATTAACTAGTAAAGGGATTCGGCTTATCTTTATTTTCATGTCCTTATGGTTTGCTTGGGCCTATAATTTTTTCTTTTAGTACCATCTCCTGAAACTATGATAATATAATATGGTTTTTATAAGCCTTAGAAGAGTCTTTTACTCAGTTCATGCTTTACTTGAGATTTTATCTCTCTCTGTTTTATTTGGAGCACTCTTTAATTATTTATAGCATTGCCAGGTTTTTCTTATAGTTAAAATTCTTTGATTATTTTATATGAATTGATGATTCTGCAGTTCCTAGAGCCAGGTCTCGTTGATTTTAATTAATTGCTTCTCTTTTTTTCAAGAGAGATACTGTATCGTTTCTTGTGAACTTCTTATATAAATTCATTTAAGTACTCTGGTTTTAAAGTTCTAAGTACGCCAAAGAAGAGGTTCAGAGAGTTGTATCCATCTTAAATTATAGATAAATAGTAATGATTTGATCACTAATTGCATCATTAATGATGTTTATTACAAAGATTTCTGGGTAGTTATGAATCTCAATCATCTAAATTTCATAATTTATATAAGTTTTTTATCTTCACTTATTAAGGCTTTTAAGAATGAGATCTTAGTGAACTCCTCTGTCGCCATGAACAATTTAAATATAATTATTAAGATAGCTATTGATGAAAACTTACTATGCTATACCAGTATCTCTATAGGTTTTTTTTACTTCTAAATTTTCCTATTAAATTTTGAGATTGAATTCTCCTAATTGTATCATTCGTAGATTCCATCTTGTTTACAGTTTCAATAAATGTAAAGGAATTTAAAATTATGGATATCCTTTTTAACTTACAAAATTTTTACTAATAAATAAGGAGATCCAACTGGAGATCAATCTGATTCACATATATAGTGAAAGATGAAGGAACTTTCTCTAAGTTTAAGAATTTGACTTTCATTTTCATCAAACTTTTTCCAAATAATATTTAATTATATTTGCTGGTATTCTTAATTTATTTTAATCTTAATTAGGAAGTTAAATAAAAGTTCAAAACCATTTTGGTGGTGAATAAAAAAATTTATAATTTTAAAACTTCCCCTTTTAAGTTCACGAGAAAAAAACTTAGGACCACCACTTAATTTTACAAAACACATTATGGTGCACTTTATTGAATAAAATGAATGAATTAGTTTATAAATTTTCTAAAAAATTTAGAAATTTGAAAATAATCTCTTGTACACTTTTCTCATTGAACCTTTCTAATTCTTTGAAGATAAGCTCTTACTTGTGTATAAAGGATGAATTTTAACAGCTTATAACATGATTAATATTATTTATAAAATGAGCTGTAACTTACTTAGAAAAGCGGCATTGCTTGACATTAGCTAACAAAAACTTTCGTTCATAAATAAAAAAAAATTGAGACTTGTGATGCCTCTACCTAATATGAAACTTAAAATTTCTTACTTTAGATCTCCCTCTTTAAGCAGTAAATCAATTTTAAAATGGATATACAGAGCTAAGAAATTTAATGTGATATACCAATAAAAATGGATCAACAGGAAGAAGAGAAAAAGATGGAATATTTCTGTGAATTGTGTGAGAAGAGCTTCTTTTATAAATCTGCCATCAAGCGTCATATATTAGTACAGCATTCTAATAAACCCATGCTCTAACTTAAGCATGATAAAATAGATGAAAAATATTTTTGCCCATATTGAAAAATATAATTTAATCATTCGACGGGATTTAAAAGTTCATTTATTAAACCATCATGGCAAGAAGTGTGAAATTATTGTTTTTGAGACTGGTAAGAATTATTCCTTCAAAAAATAAAGCTAAAAGGCCCTTTAGAATCTTTGGAACAAAGAATAAAGAAAGAAAAAAAACTAATTATAGGAGAGAGAAACTTCCCCCTGCTCTGAGATAATAGAAATCACACTTAAAATCTAAACACTAAAACTTCCAATATAGAATATAAATGACCTTAAAAATCTTAAAGAAAGCTATCTTTTTCCTTGAGGATAAGTTAGAATAAAAGGTTAAGCTGTTCACATACAAAATTTATCCATTCAACTACTTCAAATGTTATGACAATTTTCGAATGGAATTCGTAAATGAATACCAAGCACTTACAATGTCAAGAGATAGACAGAGTAGATTTATAATATAGTTTGATACTATTCTACTTGCTCAAGATCATGTTGCTTTTCGTTACCGTCTTTCTCTATATACAAAATGACTTTAAGAGATTACATTAAAATTAAAAGATTCCAAAGAAGCTACCTCTTATTCATACAAATGTTTGCAAAAGCATTGAAGTGCTGCACACTTTAGGATATATTCATAAAGACTTGAATCCTATAAATATTATGCTTAATTTTTCACATATAAAAGTAGCAATAATTGATTTCAATAGATCATAAAGACTTTAAAAAGCCTCCGGACTTGGCAACGTTTATAATACTCCTGGCAACTTTCCAGAGAGGGAGGATTAGAGAGATGGTAATATTATATGGGATAATTGAGATCTAGCAGCAATATTTGATGAATATAAAATGCCATGAAGTGATTATTATAACTTTAAGATAGAGAAAGATTCAGAGCAAAGAATACTTCAGTATATAGATTAGAGTAAACAATAAGGTAAAATGAGAGATTTTGCCTGGTTAAATAATAAAAAAGCTTAAAAGCGGACCATAAAATAGTTTAAATTGTAAGTTGGATTGATAAAAAAAAATTAGAAAGTAGCCTCATTTTGCCAAAGTACTGTTAGAGTGAAAAGTAAAAATAAAACCAATCTAATATACAAAAATTAACATTGCATTCAAACCCTAATCCCTTCATAAACCCTATTAAAACTTTTAAAAATACATACTAATTGTCAGTGTTTATCATTAAAAAACTCAATCAAACTATTGAAGTGGTTTTGGGGTTTTCATTATCCATAAGTGAATTATGAGTGATTAAAATAAATACTTTTAATCTATTATTCACATTAAAAAAATTTAATATAACCAAAACCCTAATAAATTATCTACAGATCTTGATACTTATAAACCTCATTAAGGGGTTTTGGAGTTTTTAAAAAAGGAGATAGTGTATAATTATTTAATTTATTTTTATAACAGTCAACGAAAATATTTAATTTACTACTTAATTTATCTTATATCTATAAATTAAATCTTAAATACTTAACTAAGGCTTTATAAAAGAGTTATACCATTTAGATAGAAAATTTTCTTAAAATAAATGGTGTTGTTTTATTTTTATTGCATTTGAAAATTTAGGTGATTTTATTTGTCATTTTTATTCCATTTATTTGTATATTTTTTAATAAAAAATAAATAATTTTGCATGAGAACTTATTTTCTTATTTTCATTATATTATAGATAAATTATAATGGATCAATTTTAATATTTTTAAACATTAAAAATAAACATTTACAGTTAAATTTTATTTTATTTACTAATTTAAATAATGGGGATGGGGAAAATTAGAACTAACTAAATTTTATTGTATCTCAACCTTATTAGAACCTTTTAAATCCAAAACAGATTAAACTTAAGGCAGATTTAAACCTAAAAATATTTTAAATTACAACAACCGTTAAATCACTTGGGTTATAATGACAATAATTACTATACTTTAATAGTTTTCATATTTCAATTAATATTAATTCTGAATTTTGTAGGAATTATTAATTAAAATAAAGTTGTTTTTCATATTTTTATTTTTCAATCTTAAAGAATAAACTCTTGGTAAATAAAATATCACAAAAAATATCTTGATAAGATATTAATTAAATTTTTTGTATTTTAAAGACCATATATTAACTGTAAATGAATACAAATAAGTTTTTTATTATAAAATTTATCAAAGTTAATCGTCTAAGGCGAATAAAGCAGTATAATCTTAAAATAAATTTGTTATAATTATAGTAATAGAGATAGATAGATAATAACTTGAAAGGTAAATTAAAATTAGAGATCAAAATTTAATTAGAGATCTCTATTATATAATCCGAATTATTTATTACTAATATATGTGTATTAAATAGGGGCCATAATTTTTTAAAGATGGCATTAGGATTTTTAGAAAAATTTACCTCCCCTACTTTTTTTAGTGGAACTCCAGATTACATCGCATAAGAAGTTGTACAAGAAGCTGTTTTTTCTTAAACGACTGAATGAGAGGTCTCAATATGTGTTTTTGAAATTTTTCATGTTTTTTCCATCTCCACAAATTTCTTAGCATTAGTGTTTTTTTGTCGTTCTCGCCGCTCACCACATATATTAGTTATAAATAATACTATAATTATAGTAATATTGAGATATAATATCTATTGTTATAATTTATTATTTTTAATAAAAATATCCTCAATCTATGCTTAGATATCTTATTCAATTTCTATTTTTCTTCTCTATTATTGATTAAGGCTTGAGAAATTAAATTACTCTTTTTTAAGTTATTTTTCCAATTTAATTCAACTATCCTCTCGCTTAAAATTGGCATTTATAAGGGTTTAAAGTTGGGTACAATTCAAAAAGAAAGTATGTTTATTTAGATTTAACCATCCCATAATATTTTGGAATAAATTTTATTATATTAGTTGATTCATTTGTAAAGATAAAGATTAATATATTTTTAATCAAACAAAACATACATTTTTGCTTGAATAATTTTAAAATCATTCTAATGAGTCATTATACATTTCTTGAGCTTTTCTACTATAGTAGGAATAAAAATAAATCGAAACCTTATAATAAATATAATTTGAGTTTTGAATAATCCATTTATATTTTCTTAATCTAATATTTTTATAAAAGGTTTTCTTATATTATTTGGATTTAGTTAGACAAAAATTTGGATTATAAATATCTACTTTGGAATAATTTAGGTCGATGAAAGCAAAAATATTTATTTGTTCATTTTCATAAAAATTCTATTTTCTAAATATTACCCAAAAAGTAAGATGTGTGCAGATCATTTATTGAGGAAAACTCCTAAAACCCTTTTATTAAATTATTTTTATTTTAAATTTGAACTTTGCTTTAGCCTATTTAATTATTCATAGTTTTCTATTATATCAAAATTTTGGGGGATGCACTTTTATATTTAATTTTTATTAAATTAATTTTTATAATTACTATCAACCAACTTCTGAACTATTTTCATTGTTATAATTATGCGTAATTAATTAATTAAATTGTCAATATCTCTATTCGCATTAATTCTAAGCACTATATCGTTTCTTCTGAATACCAGTTCATCGAAGAACTCTTAGTCATGTTAGGCTGGAGCTTATCCATTATATATTTAAATATTTCTTAAGTTAGAGATGATTTTAAGTGCTATCAATTCAATTAATTGTTAACTAAACTCCAGGTACTACTTCCAATCATACCTCAATATCCTCTTAATATTTAATGGGTTAAAAAAATATAAAATTTTCTCAATTTTAAATTTGTAAATAAAATGTGGAGAAAACTTCCCCCCCCGAATTTTGATATTTTTAGAGCTAACTGGTTTTGAATTTTTTGAAGTTGGTTTTTTTTGGGAAATGTTATTCTTATCATTTCTTAAATTATAGTTAGTTAGTTAATATATGCATAATAAAGTGAAATTTAAGGATAAAAGTCTTATATTTTTTATTCGAGCTAAACCTAGTTAAAATTAATCATATATAGTAAAATTGAAATTTTATTGATTTTATATTATAGTTAATTTTCCTATCTGTGACGTTATTGCTTTAAATATTTGAATGATCTTAACTTTGCACTTGAGTTTAACTTTTACTCACTAATTATGACTATGTTTTACTCTGCTAGTTAGATTGAAATCTCGAAGATACTTACTAAACTGAAGAAGTTTAACTTTTATGTTAACTTTAAAAATGAGAGAGTTATTGATAAGGTGCGTCATCATGAGAGACAAGGGATTTGCTTGAGTCAATTTAATTATTAACTTTGTAATTCCCATTCCTTAAAAATTCAGATTGAGTATTGTTCAAATCGTTTAGCGTAGTTTCCATAACTTACATATTTGAATAGTAATATTACTCGTTGTTAATCTATCTTATGTTTAAGGCAGCGTCTATTTTCTTTTCATTTGAAAATTCTCTCTCATTATTCCATTTATGTCATGACAATTAAAAATTTTATTATTAATTAGCTAAGTTTGTTGATTATACACTGCAGAGAATAGTAGCTATAAAAATCATAATTATTATTAATTTACACCAGTAACAAATATAAGTTAGTTATGGATTGTACTAATTCAATAAAATGATAAAATCGTGCTATCATAATCTCTATATTTTAACTTAATAGCTTATTTTATTTGTATATAGTATTCAAAAAATGAATAAAATTTTGAAGTTTTAAATCATACTCTCTACAGATTTGAGATTTTTGATTTCATATAAGATTATATAAACCTGTTCTAAATTTAAATATAATATTTCAAAATTTTGAATAATTATATTTTGATCAAGATTTTTTAATCCTTAATTCAACATTTTAATTATAAAGTATTAACATTAAGTATATATTTAAGGTATATTTCGTATTTATATGCTATTTTATTGTTTTTAAATAAGAAAAAGATGATTCTTATAGATAAAATTTCAGCAATCTTAATAAATAAAAGTAATATTAGGGATTTTGAGGTAGTTTTGGGAAATATATATATTGCCTAAAATATATTTTTTCTAAAAATTTATAATGTCATAGAAAGCATGTATTAGTTAATCCAAATTACTACTACTTTTTTTCATATAGCTCTTGGATAACCTATTTAGTGGCCTCTCTTTCTGTCATAATTTTTGCTCTCAATTTATCTTTGTAAAGTTTCTTGTGCGCTTCAAACATCAAATCGTCAAGAAGCATTCCAGACCGATAAGCATGCTCTGGAATGTGGGGTTTAGATAAGTCTACATCATTCTATGCTTTTTCTTGATAAGTTAATTATAATAATATCTAATCTAAATCTTTATATTTTACACTTTTTGGTTAAGATAAGGCTTATTTATAAAACTAATAAACTAGGGGGAGTACCCTGACTTGAAGATTTTAAAGAATTTTTCTTTAGAAACTAATTTTGGTACTTTAACTAAAATGGTTACATTAATTTATCCTATCACTTCTGTTTTAGTTAAAATCCATATATCTATTCTTTATTATTCTCTATGCTATATATTTTCTTAAATATTGTACAGAGTGATTTTTAAAATCGTTTGTTTCAAATTTCCCATTACCAGGGAATTTCCTCGACCCCAAACCATAAATATAATCTATTTTTCTTAGATATTGTTCTTTCTTCTTTTTTAATTTCTCAAATCAGTGCTTGTGGTAAACAATTTATTGCCATTCAGGGACTATTAAGGATCAACTCTGACCTCATTCAAATAAGCGATTGCGGCTGAGTTAAATTCTTATTCTGAGTTATTTCCATCATAGCGTGAATCAAATACTGCAATTAATTATAGTAATTTCTTAAAGAAACCAAATATTATTTTAAAAAATAAAATGCCCTAATTTGTTTCAACTTTTAATCGGCTTCATAATTTTCAATCATTATTTTTTTTCTCACACAAACCCCAATCACTATGAAAGTAACGAATGTTAAAGTGGGTAGTACTACCGCTCCTAAAAATAGAGATATCGCTGCATCCTTGTAACATTGAGCATTAACCAAACATTTTAATATAAAACCCACATAAAATTTTTATGAATACATTATTTTTTTATTTATAGAAAAAAATATAATTTTTCAGTTCCAGGAATTGTTAAGTTTAGATACTAAAATTAAGCGTTTGAAAAATTTAACAAAAAAGCCAGATAGAACAATATTCTTATTTTATAGTTATTATTATTTATTAGGCTAATTTGTTTCATTTTCTTTCTTAGTTCCTATATTATTTATTATTATTAATAAGGTATATAAATTAAATTTATTTGATTGAGGCTAATTATTAAATTAAAAAAACTTAAGATGAGTAACTATAAAAAGAAGGCACAGAATTTTATAATTTTTATTTCTATATCCTTATTATATGGAATTAAAATTTAATTAATAATTGAAAAACCAATTAGGTGAAACAATTACAAAAGTTAAGAACTCCATGGAGTCTGAATCTAGCAAGAACAATAAAGAAAAAGAAATTGTTCATAAATAGAATTAAATTGGTAAGCTTCATGCATTTGTAGAATAAATTTGGAATATTTATCCTTTGCCTCAGCTAAATTTTGTAGGAATACATTCAAAATTGGGAAATTAAATATAATTAAATTTATAATTAATTAAATTATTGACAGTTAAAGTTGGCCAATTTAAACGATCTTAGACTCATTCGATAGGGAATTTAAAATTAGCTGGAATTTACTATTGGCTGTACTATTTATCGCATCCCTGGAGCGAGATAACTTTACTTTAATGTGAGGGTATATTTAATGAATTTATATGAGTTTAATTAAAGTGAAGTTATCTGGCTCCAGGGGTGCGATAAATAGTACAGCTAATAGTAAAGTCCAGCTAATTTTAAATTCCCTATCGAATGAGTCTAATATCGTTTAAATTTGCCAACTTTAACTGTCAATAATTTAACTAATTATAAATTTAAATATATTTAATTTCCCAATTTTGAATGTATTCCTACAATTATAAAATGGATAAACACTGATGTTTAATTTTATCTCTAGCTGAATTAATTAGGCAATATCTTACATTCTATATAGAGGAATTCCTTGAGAAAATAATAAATACAATTATTTACTAATAAATAATTTAAAACATATATTACATATATATTGAATATTAAGCTATGATGGACGAGTCATTTATATTCTGATCTATAAAAGAATATTATTCTTAAAAATGGATGAATTCATGCAATATAAAAGCATTTTTTCCCGTTTGGATTATTTTTAAGTTTAATGCTAATACAATGATAGATTAAGGTTTATAGAGGTTAAGATAGTTTATTAAACTGTTTAGGTAATCGCATTTAGAAGCATTATTTACTTGAACAAAATTTAATCATCGGGCTTCATGAAATATTTTATACTTTATATTATAATATCACACCTTCATCATAAATACTAACTAACTAGAAATAATTAAAATATATATTTAAGAAGATCAAGTCAAGAGTTAGCAATAAATTAAATTTTTGAAAAATTAATTTGTAAATATGATTTTTTCAATTATTTTAATGTTAATAAATTTAATAAGCAATTTGAATTTATTAATGTACTTTTTTAATTCAACTCCCTTTTTATATATAATAAGTGAACTAAATAACTCATTTTAAGTTTATTGCTTAAATTAATTAAACAGACATAGAGTATTATTGTTTAAATGATCTAAACAGAAATAAAATATGCCACAAAACTCTGAATCTTTCATAATTAAATTAAAATACAGTTTTAAATAGTACTATATTAATCCACTATGTTTTTGTTCAATTAATTCACTTTTCTCATAAATGATAGAATTATTATCAGAAATATAATCATGAATCTGTACATAATTAAAATTATGTGAAAGGGAAGTGTTCATGCCTGTGTTTTGATGAAAATCTATTCGAAAGTTTCCTGGTCTTTAAGATATTTTTATTTTTTAATAAATATTACTTCGCTTATTTTTTTAATCATCTAGAAATTATCTTTTGGTATTCACACTTAGAAATATTATTATGATAAAGTGATTACTTTATTTTAATAGTTAATATTTCCTCTATGCATTAATATTTATACTTTATAAATTTAAAAATTTCTATTTTTTTATTCATTCTTATGATATTCTAGAAAATATTGAACATTATATTCTTTAAGCTTAAATGAATATAAACCAATCTCATTTTAACAAATATTTTATAAATAAAGTATTTTATCTATAATTTTTTGTACAATTCATTATAATTACAATAAAAAATATTTTTGAGAAAAAACTTTCGACGAAAACTTTCCTCTCCCTTCAATATTATTTTCATTGTTTTTATAAAAAAAAATCATAAAATTTTATCAACTATTAATACTGAATGATTCTAGTTTTATTATTTTTAGTAATTAATATGGCCTTTTTTACTACTTGGAATAATGAATTTTTTAAGAATTTTGAACAAAATAACCATTTTATAAATAATAATTGTAAATATATATATTCATTTATCTTCTCATTTAAAATTTTAAACAACAAAAATATTTAAAAATATTTTTATATTAGATTAAAATAATCATAAAATAAAAAATATAGGGAGTTATCTTAAACAAAAATTACAATATATTGGACTATTAATATTGATTTTTAGGTAATTTTAAAGTCTTTACAATTCTATATGAACTTTAAGAAATTTTAAGAATAATTTTTTCTTTAAATAATCAATTAATTATGTTTTTATTAATATTAAATTATCAAATTTAAGATAATTTTAAAAAGTACTAATGAAATGAAATTCATTATATTTATATTTGGTATCTCAAAAATATAGTTGTATAATTCAGTTATTTTATTTTGCACTTTCTCAATTTAATATAATAAATTGTCTATAATAAACTTCCCCAAATAATATAAATTAAGAAATAATTGACATATTTATGCATTAAATCTTTCTTCTATTACACAAAAATAATTAACTGATAAAATTAAAATAAATTTTATTAAATTAATTTTAATTCATTTAAAGTAGATAAAGTTAACTATGTTTAAAACTAGAAATTATGGTACATTTATGATAAAAAATCTATAAATAGCTGGATTTTATTTCTATCTATAATATTATTTTCTAACTTATTGAAGGTGCGAAAAATTTAGTTTAATTTTAACATAAAAACAAAGAGAAAAATATCTCCGAAAATTAAATTTGATTTATCCTACTATCGAAGGCGCTAAAAAATTGAAATACAAACTGTAATAAAATTCAGCTTAAATTTGATTCTATATTTTAAAATATATAATAATATTTTCAAAGTTTCGTAAATATATTAAACTTATTTTTATTCAATTTCCTCAAAACAATTATACTTTAGCAAGAATTATATTAATAAGTCTCTGTTTGAAAAAATTGTAAATTATAATAGATTATCAATTAAAATGATTTTTCTATTCTATTTATATCCGTATAATTTATTACCGATGCATATTTATTTATAATTATATAATTAAGTCAAGTGATGAAAAGGAATAGGGCAAGTTAAGCTCTGAACAAATAGAGATAAATTTTCGAGAGATCACAGAAAAATTATAAGATCAACTTGATTCTGACCATTTATATAACAATAGACTCATTTAGCTTCCTTGGTGGGGATTAGACCTTATAAACAATCGCAAAGGCGTTGAGCAACTAGTCAAAGCAGAAATTTTAAAGCTCTCCACAGTAAGCTACCTTAAAATTATATGGTATTAAAATCGCATTAATTATACTATTTTTCCTTTCAATATTTAATTGGACTTTTAGGATATTCAAAGCCCCAAAACCCCTTCATGAATTTTATATGTATTTTTATAAAAATGGGTAATTTTGGGGATTATGGTTTCTTTGGGGTTAATTGTAATTATTTCCCTAATTTTATTGTATTTTTATTTTTTGTATTTGTAATTCTATATGATTTAAATTTGTACTACTATGGATACTTCAAAAAGTGATTTTATCAATTATTTTTGATGAAATTTTATGTAATCTTCAATTCTCAATATGATATGTTTAGTTTAATCAAAATAGATAAATTTATTAGAATTTTAAATTCCAAATTTCAAGCTGCTTATTTTCTTAATTTGAAACTCCCAATATAGTTTTGTTATTTAAGGAGGTCTTCAAATTAAGTTTCATCTCTATTAGGAGTATAATTAATTTTTTATTTTAAATTTAATTGCTCCTAATATGATTTAGATCTTAATTATTACCTTCTAATTTAATATAAACTATATAAGGAAGTCCTCTTAATTAAATTATTGATAAATTAGGTGTTATTTTTATGGAACTTACTGTCTAAATTGTAAAACTATGTCTAAAACTTGCTTAGAACTTCAATATCTTTCTCCAAAATAGATATTTTAATCGACCTCCTTAGATATACCTATATTTAATTGGGCTTTATCTATAAGTGATTTTTGAAATACATTATTTTAAAGGTTTACATTCATTTTTACTCATTTTACATAAAGTAATGGGTAAAATGCATCAATAATTCTTTAAAAATCTCTAATTTCTCCAATATTATGAGTGTTTTATCTATTTAAGCAAGAAAATTTTGTTAAAACTGTTTAAAATAAGACAGCAATTTGTCAACTCTATATAATAGCATAAAATAAAAATTAATAATTATTGAACCTTGATTTTTCAAAAATTTTATTGCTTAAATGTCAAAAATTATTAAAGAATTAAATATTAAGTTTCTAAAAATGATTGATAAAATAGATAGTCTTTGAAAAAGTTTAACAAAACATTAAAAAGACCGATATAAATTTAAAATTTCCTTTAAAATTCTCAAACATATATCTAACCAAGTTTAAACATAGGGTGTGCAAAAAATGTTCTCTCAATAAAACCTCTTTAATCATTAAAAACAGCATGGAAAAAAAAATGTTTCATAACCCATAATAACCATATTCCTCAACATTACTCATATCAATCAAAACACATATAAAACTTATGAATGGGTTCTGATTGATAAACTGACAATCAAAACCCCAAAACCCCTTAATGAGGTTTATAAGTGCTTTGATTTGTAGGGAATTTATGAGGGGTTGGGGTTATTAATAGGTTTTAATGTGAATTTTAAAGTAAATGTATTTAATTTTATCACTCAAAATGCACTTTTGGATCATGCGGGAGAGGTCTGAAGTTTATTTTACTCAACCACGATTCTATCTATTCAATTGATATCTCTGATCGTGGATTTGGCTTGATAATAGCTTAATCTGCAATCTATTTCATTTAAATAGATACTCTGTTTTTATCTATAAATTGCTTTATTCTTTTCTTCGCGTCCTTTTCACACCTTGTTGAGTAGTAATCGTTGCGAGGCATATCGCACTCTATTATTATTGCTGCCATTGCTCACAAATCCCATTGAAAGTATCCATCTCTCCAGTCATCTCTTTCTGGATAATAGCCTGCAGTTCCCATAACACTTCCAAGCCTTGACACTTCTTCCCTTAATGCTCTTTTGAAGTCAATAATTGCTACTCTTACAGGTGAGAAGTTTATCATAATATTCTCAGGCTTCAAATCTCTATGAATAAAGCCTAACTTATTTAGCTCTTTAATACCTTGTAAGGTTTAAGTTGCTATCAAAGCAAGCTACTTATGATTCCTTTGATCAGTAATGAAATCTCTGAGGGTCATTTCATATAGAGGCAGTCTAAAAGCAACATGATCCTTGGCAAGGAGAATAGCATCTAGCTTGATTAAGTAACTACACTCTTTAAACTTTGCTTGAGTGAGTACTTGATACTCATTTGTAAACTCCATCTAGTATTTATCATCACTTAAGAGATAGTTGAAGGGATACACCTTGTATGCGTATTGATGATCATTGATAACTTTCTTATCAAAGGAGTCTTTAATATAAGGTAGCTTTAAAGTGAAGTGTCTAGGTCAATTTAGGCAAGAACAGGAATCTTTTTATATTGAATCTTGATCATAATTTTTGTTATTTCAGAGGTCAGTTGGTTGCGTCCCTTCTTAACGTACTCTAACTCTCTAGCTTGTTCAGGCACTACGACCTTAGAATATTCCCTCGCTTTTCTTTAGTTGAGAAGCTTAAGCTCAACTTCATGATTCTCAATTTCTATATCTTTCTTGTGAGCTTTTAATAGATGCTTCTTCAAGTCTCTTGTATGAGAGTATTGCTTATGGCACTCAAAGCAGTCATACTTTCCATCTATTTTATCATGCTTTAAGTATACAGTGGGCTTGGCTTCTCTATGCTCTTTCTTATGTCTGTACCAGCTTGATTTATGAGCAAAATCTCTCTCACATAGCTCACAAAAATAGACTTCAGCTTCTTCAGTTTGTATAGGAATTTCATTAATACCTTTCTCCTCCTCTCTGTCTCCCACACACTTGTTTGCCATTTATTTTCTATTATTAATTTCTATTTTAATAACAGAGACCTCAAGTGATAGCTCTGGTAGTTCTTTATGAGAGTTCATCTCACAGCTATCACACTTTTTATTGCTGCCAAAGGTAAGTCTCATTTAGTTTGATGGAAGTGCTGTTGTTTTTCTGAAAATGTTAGCGCTCATTTTTAAATTTGAATTTAAAATTATAAAACTGCATCTATAACTCATAGCTCATAAAAGAGCTTTGCAACCCTATAAATTTGAAGGGAGGTTTTTAGAGTATTAGAGAAGAAATATGAGTGTTAAGAGACGATCCAGCTATAAATATGGGTGAGGAAGTAGCCATTTTTATTTTCAATAATAAATTGATTAAAGTACTTACCGATTTAGGAGGTGCACCTAATTAAGTAAGTACTGCTTTAGGAGGTATTTTGTGATTTTATGATTAAAATTAGGGTGCTCCTAATTAAGTACTAGCTTTAATTAATGCTCCTAATTAAGTACTAGCATTTTAGGAGCTGCTCCTAATTAAGTACGTACCAATTTAAATTTAAAAATATGGAACTATAACAGTAGAAATTGATATCAATCTCTCAAGTTTGAAACCAGTTCTCAAAACCTTCTCCATATCCTTCTAAGAGGTTGACCTCCTATAGGATGCCCATATTTAATAGTAAGTTTTACAGAGGTATATAATTGAAATCAATAAACTTAAATTTGAATATCATTTCTTAGATCTGTAAACAAGATGGGGGTCAATGAATGATGAAATGAAAAGAGTGCAAGCACAAGAATCGATTCAAAGATTTAGATGCAAGGAGGATTTGAACCGCTACCTAGTGCAGCAAGGAAATGAACTCATAGTGGCTAATCTTTATTATGTAGTTGGTTTGTTCCTCCCAACGATGGAAGGTACTAAAATTTCGTTTCTAAGGGCGATACTCTGCAAAGAGATGAAAGCATTAAAAACTTAAAGTTTGCAGAGATTTCAGTGACTAACTTATATGATGATGCTATGAACGACCCAGAGGTTTTGCAGTACCTGCCTACCAAGAAGCAGTTGTCAAATAAACTTCCTGAAAGAAACTATTTCTTTGGCATACTTGCAACAATCAAAGGTGATTACATGAAAGAAATTATCCAAGAATCTCATAAGAAAAGGTACAGCATCTCTTCAGAAGATAAGGAAGACAAACAAAGGGATCAAGATAAGTGAGAGCTGGCTATCAGAGCTGCAGAAGCACCCTTATATTTCAAATAAGATTTTAAGCTTAACTCTTAAGAAAAATCTAGTACTGGCATCTTCTTGATGAAGGAATAGAGCAAGCTTCACAGAGAGCGAAAGTCGCAGACAAAGTATGAAGTTAGCAAGAGACTTTATTCAAATATTTAGCCTCCAGAGTCAATGAATATAGATGCTGGAGCTGGCAGCAAGAGAAGAAACAACTAGGTCCACAAGCTCTAAAGAATTTTAAATGTGACTTATATATTCATTAACTTAACTACAAAACTTATTTATATACATTCACTCTCCCTTCTTTAGCACACTTTTATGCCAACTAATTATCAACTCTCTTCGCTGAGCTTTTAATAAAGTCTACTGTATCGATAGGTAGGTCATGCATCAACTGGTATAGCAGCAGTTATTGTAATGACCTTTTAAAATACCCCAGTAGAACTCAATTAAAAAACTATGGACTGTAAGGTACGTTGAACACTGGCGTTATTCTAAGTTGTTCATAACTCTTCTTTGTTTCTTTAGTCTTATGAACAGAAATATTATCAACGAATAGTATAATCTCTTATTCAGGGTACTTCTCTCTCAGCTACTCTAAGAATTTAATATACTGCTCTGTCTTAATAGAGCGAGGATGAATAAGATAAGTTTTTAAACCAGCATCCTCGCTAATACCTCCAAGAATTGCCATTGTTTATACCTTGACTTTCTAGTCATATACTTCTATGTTGCTATGCCTCTTATACCAAGACTTCTAGATGAAAGTGTTGAAGGTAAACACAGCCTCGTCAGCATGAATAAACTTAATATTATTCTATTAGGCTCTCTGCATTTAATTATAAATATATATTTAAGTTGTTGTTGTAAAATGGCAGAGTGAAATCTATTACTCTCTTGATACGATTTACACCTTTGTAAGAGATACCGTTTCGTTTATAAATGTTTGCAACAGATTATGCAGAGATCTTCAACTCAGGGAACTGGCGGTGAAACATAATAGCTCGTTAGTCGAGAGAGAAGTGAGCCCAATACTTCAAAGTTTTTTCATTAATAAGATAGTCAATATGCTTCTATAGAAACTTTGACTTCCTCTTAGGCTAAGAATTCAGCTATTATTGCTTTAATTACACAGCTTTCAAGCAGTGAGAGCGAATAGTTGATGGACTACGCTTTAAGAGAAGTGCAATAGACTTATAGTTCAGTACTGGTTTGACTTATTCACTATACACATCACATCCATAACGCAGTCATTTAATTAATAACCCCAATCCCTAACAAATTTTTTACAAATCAAAGCACTTATAAACCTCATTAAGGGGTTTTGGGGTTTTGAATAACTGACCTTGATTACGATTACTAGTTTGATTTCGATAGATATCTCTATATAGCCTAAATTTTAATGAGTATTGACTCTAACCTGAAGAACTTAAAGGAGAAATTAGTTCCAAGTATAATAAACAACGAAGAGATATTCTGGAGAAACTATTTCTAAACTTATTTGTTCTGATATTGTATAAAATTAACATAAAGCATACTAAAAACATTAAATTTAAATTAATCAAAACCCCAAAACCCCTTTAGTAGTTTGAGTGAATTTTTGATTGCTAAAAGGCTGCAATTATAGTCTAATTTATTAGGGTTTTAATAGAGTTTATATAGGAGTTTTTAATTTAAATATCAGCAATTTAAGTGAGTATTAGAAGCAATTTGTCTAAATATTTCCCTCAACCATTAGCTTATAGTCATGTGCCAATTCTCTGAATTTAAGTTTCTATGATAGCGTTTTATTAATTCTATCGTAGTTTAATTATCTTAACTAGGATTGATAATGGTAAGTATGCAAGCTCACTTAAACTTCCATTAATCTTTTATTTATCTAAATATTGCTTGATTCTTTACTTAGAATCTCTCTCACTCTTGCAGCTAGTAATCGTTTTCTAGGCATGTCGCTCTCTATTATTCTTATTGCTAGAGCTCAGATATTTCATTAAGTTTTTCCATCTCTCCAATCTTCTCTCTGAGTATAGTCCAGGAGTACCGTATTCATTTCCTAATGCAAAGGCTTGCATTCTTTGAGCAATGATGAAATAAATAATAAAATATCTAAGAAGTTCAAAGTTCATCATTATTTTCTTTGGCTTTAAGTCTCTATGAACATTTCCAAGCTAGTAAAGCTCATCAATGCCCTCAACTATTTGCTGCAAAAATCTTTTGGCATCTATTATCAGACAAAAACTCTTTATAAGTCAATTCGAGGAGAGAAAGTCTAAATGCTACATCATCTTTTTTATGTAATATGCCATTTAACTAAAACCCCATAGATCAATTAAGACACGAAGATTGAGGAAATTAACAATTAAATTAAGAATTAATTATTATTGGCGTATAATTATAATGTCTGGGCTAATTATTAAAACTATTGGCTCTATTAATTGTCCTTATAAAGTAAACTAATCAGAGTGTGTAAATTAGATTTTAGCCTAATTATAATTAATATTAGCCAATAATTATTAATTTTTCATTTAATGGTTCATTTCCCAATCTTCGTGTCTTAATTGATCTATGGGGTTTTATATAATATCCTTGCACTATCTAAGCTTTGCTTGTTAAAGATCATAATACTCATTAGCAAATTCCATTTAAAACTTGTCATCAGCAAGGAAGTAATTGAAAGGATATATTTTGTAAGCATATTAGTTATGAGTGAAGACTCTCTTCTCTACTCTATCCTAAAGAGTGAGGAAGCTTTCAAGGAAAGAATCTATGTCAATTATTTTTAATATATGAATCTTTATCGCCTCAATTTTTACCAGGATTTTGTTGATCTCCGAGATTAGAAAGTTCTTGACTGCTTTCTTCATTTTAACTTACTTCTACACTTCAAGTCTAATGGACTCCACTGGGTTTCTTGAACTTTTTTTTTTAGAGGAAAATATTCCCCCTGTAGGTTCATGAATAAAGACAAAACTTTAATTATGCTTTTCTTCAAGTGAACTTTGAGGTCTCTTGTATGAGAATATGGCTTCTCACAGAACTCACAGACATAATTCCCATCTTTCTCTTAATGCTTGAGATATAACCTTGGCATATCGTTGTGTATATCTCTCAAGTGTCTCTTATAAGTTGACTTGTAAGGGAAAACTTTATTACATTCTTTGCATTTATTGTCAACTTTTATTGGTAAAGTTTAATGTTCAATTGCGGGTTGTTTAACCTCCTCCTCAATTTGAGCAGGCTCTTTGTTGACCTCTTTTTTAACTTATATTTCAATATTAAATGTTAACTCGTAAAAAGTGTCATAAGTAGAATCCCACTTAGTGCAAGCGTCACTGGTTTCAATTTTTTTTGGTTGCTGAAATGATAATTTTTATTGGTTTGATCCAAGTAATGCCGCTCTTCTTAAAAGATTAGCGCTCATTTTAGTTTTCTGATAAATTTTATTGTAATAATGATAAAATCTACCGAGATAAATTATTATAATAGATTAACAGACACTCTAGTATATTCATTACTGAGAGGAAAGAAAATAAAAGTATCATTAATGGGTGTAATTTGACATATTTTATGAGAATATTTTACATTTTAGTAAATTAAAATACTCCTAATGAAGTTTTGTTTCTCTAGGAGGTCATCCAAATCAAGTTTGAGCTTAATTTGGAAGTAAAGTTATTAATTTTTTTTAAATTTATTATGCTCCTATTTAAGTTTAACCTTAAAATTTAACTCCTAATAAAGTTTGAACTTAATTTTGAGGACCTCCTAAAATAATTAAACATTATTAGGAGCAATTTAATGGAGATAGATTGATAAAAATGGAAATCAATCTGTGAAACTTGGAGCAAGTTTTTAAAGATTTCTCCGCATACCTTTTAAATGCTGACCTCCAGTAGGTCCTCTCTATTTAGTAGTAAATTTTTTTTAAACTTAGAATGAATATCCATAATTTTAAATTTCATTAACATTTCTAGAAAGAGGAAGCAAGATGGAGTCTATGAATGATGCAATGAAGAGAATTTAATCTCAAGATTTAATAGGAAAATTTCGAAGTAAAGAGGACCTCTATAGGTACTTAGTTTAGCAAGGTAAACTTTTAACTAATACTAATAGATTAACCATAGTTGGATTGTTCTTGCCAACCCAGGAAGGAACTAAAATCTCATTCTTAAAAGCCTTACTGAGTGAAGAGAAAAAAGCTTTTAAGTCTAATGAAATTAGGATGATAGAGATACCTAACTACCCTTAAATATCAGTGAAAAACCTATATGACGATGCTATGAGTGATCCAGACATAGCTCTCTACCTCCCATCAAAGCTACAGCTCTCAAATAAATTGCCTGAGAGAAACTTCTTCTTTGGTTTTCTTGGAACTCTGAAACCTGAGTACTTAAATGAAGTAATTTAAGAATATAACAAGAAACGCTACAGCATCTCTCCTGAAAAAAAGAAGTAAGGTTTTAAAATAAGTGGCACGTGGCTGTAAGAATTTCAAAAGCATCATTTCATCTCAAGTAAGCTTCCCCTTCTAACTTTATATTAAAACCTGGCACTGCGACATTTTTTATGAAAGAACGCAGCAAATTAAACAGAGAGAGAGAAAGTCTCAAGTAATGCATGAATTGAATAAGAGAAACTTCTAAGATTTATAATAGGCAGAAGAGATGAACATAGATGCAGGAGCTGGCACTATGAGAAGAAACAAAGGCCCAAGCAAGTCTTAAGAGGAAGAAAAGAAAGAGAAGCCTAATCCCTTTACGGGCAAATTTAATATTTGAACTTATTCATTCGTTTAAATCTAAAACTTATTTATACACACAAAATCTCCCTTCTCTTGCACATACTTTTGTTTTATCATCGATTCTCTTTTAGCAGTATTCTAAATAAAATTTATTTTATGTAACTTCTAGTAGAGCAGCAATATCTTATAATGACCTTTCAATAACCCCAAATATAATTCGATTAAATGAATTGAGGACCGTAGGGAACATTAAATACAGGTGTTATATTTAGCCTTTCATATTCCTTCCTTGAGTCTTTAGTTTTATGAACTGACAAGTTATCAACGAATAGAATAATCTCTTAGTCAGCATACTTATCTCAGAGTTATTACAAGAACTTTATGTATTATTCGGTCTTTATTGAGCTAGGGTGGATAACATAAGAATCGAGGCCACTATCTTCGCTTATTCCACGAAGTATAGAATGAGTTTAAACCTTAATCTTTTAATCATATACTTCTATGTTGCACTATCTTTTATAAAAAGACATTGATATGAAGGTATTAAACGTGAATACAGCCTCATCAGCGTGAATGAACTTTATATTATGCTATTAAGCCTTCTGCATTTAATTGAATATATAATTTTAATTATCCTTATAAAATGGGACATTAAAGTCAATCACTCTCTTAATGCGGTTGACTGTCTTCTAAGATATTCCATTCTTATTATAGATATTAGCTATGGATAAAGCAGAGAAGTGAAGCTCAGGAAATTGGCAATAAAACATCACATTCTCAAGGCCAGAGAGAAATAGCCCAGTATTTAAGAGTCTTATCATTAATAAGATAATCGATATGATGTTGCTAAAATTTTAAAGGTCTTTTAGGCTTAGAATTAAGATGCTATTTCTTAAAATTCAATGCTAATAGACAGTGAGATCTCACAGTTGCTGGAGATTTCTGGAGCAATCATGTTATAGACGTATAATTCTGAACAGGCTTGAGTTATTTACTATATTCATCACATCCATAGCGCAACTTAACAATAGATCTATATACTCACTGTCATAAACTGATCCCAAACCTCGCATATACTCACATAAATTACAAATATTTAAACATTAAAACCTTGAATAAACCCTATTAAAAGCTTATAAAGTGTGTGTTAATAGTATAATTTTATCAATAAAATAACCAATCGAACCACTGAAGGAGTTTTGGGGTTTTGAGTCTCTTATTAATTTTTTTATAACAAAAATTTCAAAAAATTTAAATATTTTATGATAAATAATCAAATAGCAATATCTTTTCAATAAATTTATAATAATTAAGATACCTATCCTCAACTTAATTGCAATTCTGTAATATAAATTATAAATTGAGACGAAATTTATTTTTATAATTGTTTATCAGATAGAAATAATCTTAATGGAATTGGGCTTATGCAGTAAACTAGGAAAAGCAATTATCAAATTAGCGAAAAATGTTAAGGATTCTGAAAATAGAATAAATAAGCACTAAAATAAAGAATCAAAATAGCCAGCTATGTAAGACAAAAATCAAAAAGGAATGGGTTTAAAATTCAATATATAATCAATAATTTTTATTGAGGCAAAGTCCTCAAGCATAAATAAATATGCTATAGAAATCGTAAGAAAGATTATAAAACTATTTTTAATTTCTAAAATTGTTGAATTGAGTAAATATCTATAAAATATCTGGGATTTCTTAAATTTACATTTTTTAATAGAGAATTATAAAATTTTCTAAGTTCCTTAAATTACAAATATTAATAACTAAAGATTATTATCATGTAAATGTAATGACACTGAATTTATAGTTATTGGATTTTGTGAAATTTACTTCTATTTTGATATTTTATGCTAAAATTATCATATTTTTGATACAAAATGTATTTATAATTATTTAAGTAAAACCTCATTATAAAAATAATAAGTATAATCCACTCTATATTTAATTCTTAATCTTAATTAAAATATGCAATTTATTTTTGAAAAAAAATAATAAATCAGTTAACATATTTCTATTTTATTTCTTTTAAATAAAGGAAAAATATAGAAATAAGCTGAACCTATAGAAACAAAAGAAAGTTTTGGGGGTACCTCTTCTCACCACTGGGGTATGTTTATGAAAATATTTTTTATTAGAAATAAAAATAAAGCAACTTTTACTTAGTAATTTGAATTTAAAATGTTGAAAAATATAATAAATTTTAGAAGAGTGTGAATTAATAAAGCCATAAATTTTAAATAATTTATAATACTTTTACATTTAATTTGACTTAATATAATTCAAAACAATTTAAGTGATTTTAGTATAGTATAAAATTAACAAACTTTAAAGCCAAATATATGAGAAAAATATACTTTGGAATGAGTATTTTTTTTATTTTTGGCTTCACTAATATATTGAGCAAAAAAAAATTATTTATTGAGATTTCTAAATGAAACTTGGTAAGGTATTAGATTTATTATTTTCTAAATAATTACACATAAAAATGTAAGTAGTGAGACAAGTACCACACGAAAGTTTAAATAGCAAGTTCATTGACATTTGTAATTTTTAAAACTAAAAAGTAAGAAATAAGGCAAAGCAAATCAATAAAATTTCGTACACTCAGCAAAATGAGAATCCCTATTCAGAAAGAACAAAATAGAAGAACGCATTATTATAGGAATACATTTGATTTGAGAAATTATAATATAATAAGTTATAATTCGTGGCAGTTAACTTTCTAGAAACTTAGAAAATATGGTACTTGTTCGATAGAGAATTTAAAATCAGCTGGACTTTACTATTGGCGGTACTCCTCTATCGCATCCATGAAGCAAGTTAACGCGACTTTAATTTTGGGTGAAATATTTATTTATTTCATTTTGTTGCCAAAATTAAAGTCGCGTTAACTCGCTTCATGGATGCGATAGAGGTACCGCCAATAGTAAAGTCCAGCTGATTTTAAATTCTCTATCGAACAAGTACCATATTTTCAAGGTTTCTAGAAAGTTAACTGTCACGATTTCAATTTATTATATTATAATTTCTCAAATCAAATGTATTCCTACATTATTAAACAAAGTTTAAAAAGCTCAACACAACAAAATATAGGGGCTACTTGGAAATCATGATCCAAAATATAAACTCAAAAGTGTATGCGAAGAAAAGGAAAAAATCCTTAAAAAACTGAATGATTCTCAAGAATAGGACTTGATATTGAGCGAACTCGAATTAGGAGTAAATGATGCGCTAAATTATACTGATGATGAATGAGAAATAGCATTTTTTATATGGCATAATGTGTAAAAATATTAATTTTATTAAAATTGTTTTCATCAAAATTTTATTCATTAAATCTTTTAAGAAACGTAATAAAAAATATATTTTAAAGTCTAATTTTTCATAAACGCACTACTTATCTCATTAAAATAGTCTTCTTAATCTAATGAAGCTGCTTCAAAATCTAATGCTATAGATTTAAGCATTTTATTTTTAGCTATCATTTCGCTAAGTTTCTCCAATGATTTATCTCTAAATGTGTAGCCCTAATGAGAATATGTTTTTATATTTAAATTAAAATGAGAATAAATAGTTTGGATGTTGTATGTTTATTATTAATGAATTTTATCTAAAACTTACACTTAATGCTAGAGTTTAAACACTTTTATTATGCTTTAAGCACATTAGCAACTTTGCCAAGTTGTGTTAATTAAAATTGTTGTAGCTTAGTTTTAGGGTTTATAGTGTGCAATTTGGATTTTTTAGAAAATTTTCGAGAGTACCAGGTAAATCTAATATGTGATTAGATGATATTACATTAATGCTTCAAACATAAATGCGAATATATTATAAGTGAATTTTTGGTGAAATTTTTAAATTGAGTTAATTTTTTTTGAACAATAAGTCAACCTTTTATATGTTAGAATTAACCTCTAAGCAGTCTAGTAAATTTTCAAGCCCATAACTTGAGACTTGATTATTTTGTAAGTTCAAAGATTAAATCGTTGTGTTAGATTAAAGCCCAATTGAAAGTGACAATACTCCTTCATCACCAAGATCGACATCATCCAGAGTTTTTATTTTAAATTAAAAACCAAAATGAAATTTTTAAAGTAATAATCAATTTATGAAATATATAAACTAGTTAGGCTTCTTAAAGTTTGATTTTTCTGTTTGAAATATAAAATTAAAAACGATGTTATTACTTTTAAAGCTACGGAGAGAGTATTGATACTTTAGTTAGCCATCTTAATACCATGAATTTCTAAATTACTTATAAACGAGAGGTTTTATTGGATAAGGACTGATATACACAGCACAAAGTCTTATACCTATGTTTAATATTTGTTTTAAGAAATGTCTTTAATATATTATAATTTTGTAAAATTACTTGATTTTCTTTGAGATCAATCATAGATGATGATCTGAAGACAAGAGAAGTTTGCTCATTTTTCATAGCTTCTCGAATCTCAGAGGGTAGCTTAATATTTCTTTGGCTACATAGATCCTAAATCAAATGTAAGAGTAAAGAAGAATAATTACGAAAAAAGCTGTTATTTTTTCTAAATTATCTTCCATTTTGAATATTTTAATTTGAATTTAACAAATAGAAAATTAATTATTCATGTCATATTATTTTATGTCATAAAAATTAATTAAGCGAGGATTGTAATTAAATGATCAAGATTTTAAAGTTTATTAATTCATATGTTCATCTAAGACTTTTTCTATCAGTTAGAATATTCAAAAGCCCTCTCTGCATTAAACTTTGCTTTAGCTCATCGCTAGGCTCACTGCAAGTATAAGAGCTCTGTTGATTATATGAAATTTAGCTTGCTTAGACATTCAAATTTCCATTTCTTTCATTATATCTACCAGAATTAACTTCTTTTAACTATTGAAGCTATGTTTAGTGCCTTTCTCTAACAGGTTTCATATCACTTTAATCGCTAGAAATAGTTGATTGCATGTTTGTGGATAGCTTATATTAGGCTAACTCTTTTTAGTTTTAAGAAGGATTTGTATGATTTGAGATGCCATTTAGTTGACTAAAGGTAAAAGCTCTTTCATATAAACCTGGTTAATGAACATCTATGTTATTATGGTCTTGAGAAACAGTCTTAAGGTTCTCTTATTGGTGCTTTGGATTGAAATCTCTAGCTGTTTAGGCAACATAATTAAATTTGTCTGGATTATAGTTTGATATCATGCTAGGACTCATATCTGACTTAATAGGTTGATACATACTAGAGAGTTTAGAATGGCCCATTGTGACTGGATTGATATTTTGTGAAATGGTTGACATTTTATGATTATAGTTTTCAAGGATAGATGGTTGCTTTAAATCATTTAATTGCATGTTATTTCTTGCAGGGCTTATTGTTAGCTAAGAAATTGGAGAAGACATATCTAAGATGTTGACACAATATTATTTATATGAAATAATTTTAATAATATACACTCTTAATTGGACTCTTAAATTCAGTTTCAAAAGGATTCATGCTTTTCTTCGCCAACTAAGATTGCTCTTCTAGTTTGTCCTCTATAGAACCAAAATATTCAAATAGTAATTTAATTTTAGATTTGCTATCTGTATTCTCAGTTTTAATTTTGTCTATTGATTTAATGCATTCTTCTAACTTAGCTTTAAAATTGTTTAATTCCCCTCTTTGTGCGTAACTCATTTAATTATCCTTGCTCTTAAGAGAATTTTGACTTTTTCTTAAATTATTATCAGGGGAGATATCTCTTTTATTTTGAGACTCTGCAAGTGATTTTAAATCAGTCTCTATTTTCTGTAATTTAGCTTCATATACAGTTGTCACACTTTTCTTACACTTTTATTCAATTAAATTGTTGATATCTAGAATCTTTTAAACTTAACTTAAATAGTGTAGAAACTAAAAGTATTAATTAGTTGGGTTAGTTTATTTTAAAGTTTACTGAATCTTATCTTAATATCTCTTATTTTCTTAGGCTAATTCTTCAAACCTATCACTCAGCTACTTCTCAAGATTTTTGTTTTTATATCTTTAGATAACCACATGGATCTCTTTCATGATCTTCTCGCATTAACCCACTCTCTCATCTGAATTATTAAGCCTCTCTTCTATAATTTGTAAAGCTTAGGTTTCTAAATGTTTTTGTTAATGGTCTTGAGAAAATGATTAAGTAAAATCTATGAGTCTTTGATTGATATTTGCTTCAAATAAGTTAAATTCCTGAAGTTATTAAGTCAATTAAGAATGCATCTCTTTTGTCTCATTCATTAATTGAGCAATGTCAGTTTCTGATTAAAGTTATTAAAGTTAACTCCTAGTATCTTGTATGAGCTATTCGCACTTTTACCTGATGTCCAATTCATCTTTGGTTTTCAAGTTTTTATTGTTAATAGATATAGAGCTGACTGATCTCCTTCCATCAACTGATGTGGGTCTAGTTTTCAAATCATTAAGCTACCCTTAAAATCCAGTGATTTACTTCAATTGTTCTTCCTGCTTACTTGTTAGATATTAAATTGAGAGCTAATTTTCCTCAATTTTATCTGCAACTTAATTCAATCTCGCCTCATTTCTTTAATTTAAGTCGTATTGCTTGCTTTGCTCTTTAAGATAGCTCTGCAATTTTTCAGTGTTTTAGAGAAGTTACTATTGAATTCTACCCTCTAACTCCAGCATTTTTCTCTCATAAAATTACTCCAAGTTTGCTTATATATCATTCTATATCTAATCAACATTGATTAGTGTACTAATCGATTGCATACTGTTCTATCTCAATTACTACTTTTAGTGTTAAAAATCATTATTTGTGATTTACTAGCTTTCTTAACATTTTTACTGATTCAACACATCGAAGAATTCTTGCTAATTTTTTGTGTTATTTAAGATCATACTGCCACTGGTTAGAGACTTATAAGTCAAATCGGCTGGAGCGACGCTTTGTAACAAACTATTCATTATATGGTTGTGATTATGTAGGTTTTCGTCTTCTTCTGAGTTTAAATAGTCTGGGGATTGTGAAAGATTTAAACTGGGATTCAAAGAATTAAACATAATAAAATAATAGATACTATAATGGTCAATAGAGAATTTAATTAAACATAAATTTTGGTGGTTATAATGTTATAAAACTAGAAAAAATTATATCTAAATAAATATTTTATTAACTCATACTAAGTTTCAATAACTATTCATCAATTTTATTTTCATAATTTTTCCAAATTTAAATATTTATATTTTCTAAATTCTGTGAGAGAATTAGTATAAAATTAAAAAATAAAGAATATTTTTATATAAATCAATTCGAGAACTATTTGACAATAAACCTTATGAATTTATATTATTATATTAAGAATGAATAGAAGGGAGATGCTGATAATTCTAGTTCTATTTAGCATCAAGCTAGAAGTGATTGAGAGAGTAATTAGCCTGAGATGATTAGGGTCTAGCAGAGGAGTTGTGTATTTGACACTGTAAATCTTTTAAGTTTAATGGCTTTTCATTTTCATTGTTATGTCCAGAAATGTCACTCATAGATGGATAGTAAACCTAAGAAATGATCTAACTAATATTAGGATTCTTTTAAATGTCAAAATAATTATATTTTGAAAAATTATATTTAAAAAAATTAATAATAGTTCTATAAGGTTTACTGCATTTTGGGGACTGTGTCAGTTTTTTATAGAGGGGAATCAAAACTCTTGCCGCTTTCAATGATTTACACACTGCCTTTGTTATTGTAGGAATACATTCAAAATAGGGAAATTAATTTAATTCAAATTTATAATAATTCAAAATATTGGCAGTTAAAGTTGGCAAATTTAAACAATCTTGGGCTCATTCGATAGAGAATTCAAAATTAGCTGGACTTTACTATTGGCGGTACTATTTTATTGCATCCCTGGAGCGAGATAACTCGACTTTAATGTGAGGGTATAATTTAATGAATTTAGAGGTGTTTAATTAAAGTGAAGTTATCTCGCTCCAGGGATGCAATAAAATAGTACCGCCAATAGTAAAGTCCAGCTAATTTTGAATTCTCTATCGAATGAGCCCAAGATTGTTTAAATTTGCCAACTTTAACTGCCAATATTTTGAATTATTATAAATTTGAATTAAATTAATTTCCCTATTTTGAATGTATTTCTACAATACTATTATTATTTAATTGTATATTTTTCTAACTATTCAAATGACTATTGCTTGAGATATTTACGAATGGCTATCTTATTTTCATTAAATCAATATATTTTAAAAATTTATAAAATAGAAAAGTTTAAAGTTTAAGATTATAAGTATAAAATTATTATAATATTTAGAATCACTTGCTGAGGACGAATTAGATAAGACGGCTGGAGGTTTGTTCTTCTTTCTCAATTCAAGCTTTTTACGAATAATCATTTCAAGTTCAGCTGGCAGACTTAAGTCTAAAATTATTATATCAATATGAAACTTAGCATATTTGATTAAGATACTGAGAATTTATAAGTAATTTAAATCATATTAAAGCCCTAATTCTAGGTGTTTTTCAGGTTTCGCTAATCAGCATCAAAGTAATCCTTTAAAAGGTCTTTTTTCTCAATTATGAACAAATTAGCTTGCGCGATTTATTGAAGCTTTATAAAGTTTTCCGATATTTCTTCTTTCTATAAATCTGTTTCTAGGTGTATTAAAGTCTAATTTTTAGCAAAATTGATGTATATATCATGTAAAAGCAGAACATATAAACTCATATTTTACACAAAATATAAAAATTCATAATTAAGTTATACACTTTCAAATCAAACTTAGTAATTACGATAAACATTAAATGAAACTGTCCTTTCATCTTTTGCTTAGCCAAATAATAATAAATAATGCATAAAATATATATATATATGTATATTAAAAGCCAATCCAGAACATTAATGCAAGTGGATTTGACGCTTTTCTATTCAACCAGTACATAATCGTCAATTATATTGTTATTTCTATATCCAATTATAATGATTTTAGGATCTATGTCTTTCCTTTTTTATTCTTAATTTTGCTATTCTGTTGGCTCTTTTATATTTCCATTTTCATAACAATCTTCATCATCATTCACCAATATTTTCTACTGCTACTTGTTTGAGTTACTTATGTGTTGTTTATCGAATGATAAATTGTATTCATCAAACCTTGGGATAAAAGTTGTGCGAGTTTGATCTTGAATATTGTTTTACTCTAAATTATTCACTTTTGTAGAGGAAAATTGCTACTACTAAAAGATATTGTCCCCATCGTCAATACTCACGCTTTGATAATTTGCAGTGTTTATACCGTTACTAGAAAGTGCAGAGTACACAAAGCCAAGATCTTCTACAGCTTTTTATTGTATATTGGGGTTTTCTTGAATTAGTTTGTACTTAGACTTATAATAATTGACATACTTTCTCATTTCCGTGGCGATATTTAAGTTTTAGGCTTTGAGGCCACTCAAAAGTCCAGAGATTTTTAAGTCTGGTTATAAAGTGTCAAGCTTTTGTTATATTTGATAATCTAAAACGTCTATCAAATCATTATGATTCTTAAAATATTAAGGCAAATCGAGACAATTTTCATTCAGAGTTAGATTTAAGTCAGAGATTACTCTTACATTTTTATAGGAAGTAACATCGTTTATTTGCAGGAGGTGCTAATTGAGGGTTTCCAAGTTATATGGGCTTTAACCGATAAAAATGTTTTGGATAGATAGTTTAGGAGAAAGGGGAAATGAGGTTGTAATTTGATACTAGGATTATCTCATAACATTTACTGTTTCTTGCCTAGCGTTATATGCTTCATTTTGCTATGAGAGTTCATTCACTCTTTCATTAAATAAATATAATTCAATAGGATAGATCAGATAGCTATAAAATAAAATTTCATGTTTGATGCCTTGAAGTACAATAATTTTACCAAACTAATACCCCTAATTTTATATTCCCTATGCATTAAAAACCCCAAAATCCTGTAGTATCTATGATATGTCAATTTAACTATCCCCAGTCGATACTTCATGATTAAATGTATAAATTCCATCAAAAAGTAATTCTTCTTTTATTAATAAAGTGTCTTTTATCAGTTGAGATTTTTCTTTGCCACGGATATCAATATATAAAGCTATTTGATGGTTTTGGAGAATTTATCGCAATAATTAAAGAATAGAATGGGTAATAACAACATCGATGCATTATATTCTTAAGTTTTTTTAAAATGGTTACAGTATTAAAGTTTTGGCTTATTTTTTAATTATCTGAAGAGCAAGATATTAAGAATTAATTAAGATAACCTAAAAATAATTAAAGAATGCCTTTCTTGACAAACATCTTATAGTTAATAAGTTTCTTATCAACTTAGTCAAATTGACTCTCCATTAGCCCTACTAAATCGTTGAATATCAAAATGATTAATGGTTTATTTTCCATGTTCTATCGCCTACTAAAACCTATTCGCATTGTTTAATTCAATTTTTAAGTTGTTGATGCGGGCAATTTTTTCGTTTGTTAAAATAATTATTTTATGAAATCTTTGCATTCTCCTATTTATGATTAATTTTAAATAAAGTCTGAAAATAAATGAATTTTTAATTGAAATGAGGGAAACTGAAAATTAAAATAATTTTAAGTTTAATAAACATAAATTTTTATGATATTGAGATATTTGAAACCTTTTTATTCAATAACATCTTAAGTCTTTATTATTTCTTAGAATTGAAGTCAATGCTGTAAGTGCCTAATGGCGTTCTATTTTTCTGATATTTTAGTGATATTTTTTATTATGAACAGAACCTACAAATTAAACAATATTATTATAATAAAATCATTAATAGATTTATTATTATACAAATATTATTTGACTGCTATTGATACCTAGAAGTAAGTAAATGTTTATTTTGAGTGTTTGTGATTTCAATAGTATTATCATTATTTCTACTGCTTAAAGGTGCTAAATAAGCCTTTATAGAATTTTAATCCTAATCGTTAATCTAATAATTACATTTATAATAAATAATTTTGATATTTTTTAATTTATATAAAGTTATATGAGATTTAACAATTAAATTACTTCGGTAAATATCTGGAGTACTCGCATCACCATCATTAATAAAACTATTACTATCTGTATTACAATTACAAACACATTGAATAAGTGATTTTTAAGTGGTCTTTTTAAGAATATTCTAGCATGATTGCTAAGTAGATAGTGCCATCGATTGGATCATTCATAAAAAAAACATAATCTTAAATTTTATATAATATGCAATAAAATTCAATAATTTTTTTATGACAAATTATAGAGTCGAGCATAGTCACTTGACCAAGTTTTGAGTCATCTTCTCTTGGAGACTTAAATTTTAGTTTTTATTTCAAAAATCCAGATATCCCAAAATATATTAGATAAAAAGGTTTATGCAAAATATCAATGTATAATACTTAATAAAAAATAATATCAAGCTTGTTGTTGAGTTTCTAGATTGCTCAAATTTCTAGTAATTGCTGATTGGATTATTTTACTTTCTATTCGATAGTTACTATTACTCTTCACTTTTAATTTGATTTTGGAAATTTTAAGAGCATATTTAAATGTCATTTATTTTTAGTTATTTTTAAGATAATATTAATATAATTACTTTTTCACCCTAAATTTTGAAGTTACTTGGCTTCACTGTATTTTTGATAATCATTTTTAGTGCTTTATACAATAACCGAACTAGTTTAATTTTCTATATTCTAAGCAGTAATCCTTATTAAATCACTGATTTATTCTTGAGTTTATTAGGCTTGAGGTGTCTTAATTTGTTATAACTTTTTATTATTTACTGTTAATCTATGTGTATTTAATGATAAATGTTGTTATTGTTTATTGTCTGCAGTTTTTGCTTAGAAATTAAACATAGCATTATATTAATTATATCATAATTATATGAATATTAATAAATTCTAGAACAAGTTATTGTTACTATTCATCCCACTTGATTCATTCTAATTTTGATTATTATTTTTAGGTGATAACATATGATTCTAAGCAATAGTTGCCAATTAACTCTATGACTTTCGATTTGCATGATTTCTATCATTCCCCAGAGATGACATAATTAAATTATTATTTATATCCCCTCCTAATTCAGATGGATTATTTGAGAGGCGTTTTCTATTATTAGTGAATGGGAGTGCGTCAATGCTTTTCAAGAGATTTGGATTTATATTTGAGCTGCTGTTTATTTGCTTGCTGGAGGTTGATTGATCTGGGAATATGCTCATTAAGTGGTTTTAATAAGATATAAGTTAGTCTTAATCATTCAATTGGAGAGTAGGTAAAAATTAAAAGAAATTACAATAAAAAAATACAATAATTAATAATAGTTCAAATAAGTGAATCAAACATAAAAAATGTTAAGTTTGCCGCATATTATTTATAAAATAGGCTTGTTGTTTAAAGAAAGATTGTGATTGAAATACTAAGCATCAGTTTCATAAGAAAGTACTGAATGTCTAGCAGAAATAATTATACTTAATCATTCATTTTAAAAGAATAATCTTTAATTTATTCTATGTTATTTATTTTGAAATAATCTCGCCTTTGCTTCTATCAACATATGGTTAGTTTATCATTGTTTATAATTTTTATTCATAGAATTTATTTCATATAAGAATGAGAACATTCAAATTTATAAATTAAATGGAATTTATTTATATTTTATCTTAGGCAAAGAAAAGCCATTTGCACTCATTACTAAGTTTTATTAATCGTAATTGCTTTTTACAATTTAATTTTCACTATCTTGCTACTCGTTTTAAATTAAAATTAATATATTTCTTAGATTAATTATTAAAAATAATTATATCTGCAAAAGAAATTTTCAATAAAATTAGTTTTCAAACATCATCTGTTATTAAATAAAAGATTGATTTAAAGCCTAGTCACTGCTTTTTATTTGGAAGAAATTACCAGCAGCAACATTATTAAAGAAATAAAAAATAATTTAAATTAAATCAAAATTTAAATATTTTCTAAATAAATTTAGTAAAATAAATCCCATAATAAATCGGTATATTTAATTAAATTTAAAAAAAATTAATTAATATATTTTTTTGTTAGTTAAAATTATTAATAAAAGATTATTTCTCATTATATTTTTCTTTTTAAAAATTATAAACCAAAAGTTTGTATGAAAAAGCCTCTAATAAAATTCCTCTAATTATTATCAACTTAATATTTAAAATTTAGAATTTTAAATACTATGATATAAAAATTAAAAATTATTAAGCATCATATTTATAAATTATTGATTGTGAATTTATGGAAATATATTACACCACTAAACAATTTAAAAAATAGCTTAAAATGTGCATAATTCAAAATAATCCAAATAAAATATTGTTTAGGTAAATATTTTTAGTAGAATACAAGTTATATTACTTTGCATGTTGATTAATTATAATTAATTATAATTAATTATAATTTATTTTAAATTTTTTATTATATGATATATTTATAAGACTTAAGATATTAATTAAACATGAATTATAGTTATTAATAAATAAATTATAGCTTAAGTTAAATTTTAAAACAAAAATAACATACTTAGTGTTCTATAAAATTATTAATTTATAAAATTTAAAAATATTATTTTACAACAAGATTAAATATAGAAATAAGAGCAAAAAATGTTAATTTCTTTTCAAAAGATTATATAATCATATTCGCAATACTAATTTGTTGAGAGGAAAGTATTTACATTTATTAAATAAAAATATTTGTAACAATTATATTAATTTATCCATCAATTAAAACTCTCATATTTTATAATTTAATGTATTTTTCATATTTATAGTTGTTGTTCATATTAAGTATAACTTTTATCGTAATAATTGTAATAAATTTTAATTTAATATATAAGATTTTGACAAATCATTAATCTTCTTATTATTTAATAGTTTTTTGTAGAAGCATTTAAAAATAAATATAAATGAAAATTCTTTCATTTTGATGAAATTATTTAATTCTTATTGAATAACTTAGAAAGTATAATTTTTATTAATAAAGTCAATTAAGAAAAAATGAGAGTTTATTTAAAATTAGTTGGCTAGTTATTATTAAGTAATTAGAAAATGGACATTAAGGGGGAAATAATTCTGAAGGCTATTTACCTCCCTATCTCTCCTCCGGAAGCATCAGGTGAGGACACCAACTATTCGAAGTCGTCAAACTAGTGCATTTTCATTCATGAAGCTACTCAGGATTCAATGTCGAGTCAAATACAGCAATCATCGTCATACTAGCCCTGCACACGATTATCTCTTTTTCCAGATACTGACAATACAGAATCAGGGTGAATTAATTTCAATTAATTGTTGGCTTATCATGTCAATCACTATGTTCTTTCTATTTTTAAAACTTTGTGGCAGATCTTAAGATGATTGCTCTAAACAATTATTCATTGCAATAGTTGCTCATGCCATGGTTCACTATAGTTATTCCCTGCTTGATTGTCATAATCTTGTCTATCAGATTTGTAGTAAAAAATAGATTCTTTCTTTTTTAGAGCTCCCTCACCCCTTTTATTTTATTATTTTTGGGGCTTTCTTTTTCACAAATTCGTCTAAATCACTTTTAAACAACTTTTCTGAACCAAAAATTGAATTATATCGCTAATGTTAGTATCTTTCATTCATGTTATATTTCTTAGTAGGTTGTTTGAAATTTCCTTCGATATCCTAAAAGCGACTCTTTTGATTTAGACCAACAGTCGTTTTATTTCTTTTAATTCAGGAAACTGCTAGCAATATAGTATTAAAATATATAATTAATGACCTTATTTACACCATCATTATCGAATCATAATAAATATAATTTATTATAATATAGTATTTTCTAAATAAATTTTAAGAAATAATTCATCTAAATTAATTACAATAATTTAAAAATAAACTTAAATATATATCCTAAATAACTAAAATATATATTTTTATTTGCAATAATCTTTTGCTTTCTAAATATATGATTAATATTATTTTTATCTAAAATTTTTAATTATAAAATTTTATAAATTATTAATAATATTTATTATATATTAGATAATATTTTAAGTATTATGTTTTAAAAATTTATTAATCTCAATAAGATACAATTTTTATAAAATCATATTAATTTCAAGATAAAATAATAAAAAATATTAACTTTTTAAATATATGAAAATTAAAAAAAATTTAATAATAAATTCCAAAACATTGGCCAAGACTTTAAATAATATTTTAGTATTGTATATTACCGAATATAATTAAGCAATAATTATTTCATATTTTGATATTTATTAAATAATAAATAAAACAGTTATTATTTTAAATAATATATATATAATATTATTTCCTGTATTGACAATTCATAGAAACAAAGGGTTATGTAAATAAAATGTATATATTTATAGATTTGATAAATTTTTTTTTTATAATTTATTATAGTTTAACATATTATAAGTTACATTAAATATATCCATTATTAATTTTTATGAAATATAATTCATAGGTTTATAGATTATTTTAAATTCTTTATTTTATATTTTTGATTAATATTTTATTTATTTATATTCATTTTGTTTAAATATTTGGTGATTAGCAAGATTATTAATAATATTAAAATATAAAAAACTAATATTTTGATTTATTTATTTAATTTTTTAACCATCTGAGAACTAAAATAAAATTAATATTTATAACAAAATATTAAATATATCTATTTTTACTATAACTTAATCCTAATATATCAAAAGAGCATAACAAATAGTTTTCTATTAAGATATACCTTAATTATTAATGCAAAATAATATAAAACAAGAATATTATAATAATTAAAATAATTAATATTATATTAAAATGTTCATATTATTAATTATATTTATAGTAAAAATCTAAATTATCTAAATAAGGAATTTGAAGTAAGAAAGCAAGGTATATATCGTGTTTAACTTACAAGATATATTAAATTATTATATTTAATATGAATATTTTATTTACATAAACATTTTATCATATATCAGAGCATATTTAAATTTAGAAGAAGAAGTTGTTTATTTTATTGATCCAATTTTTTTGTTTTGCTTTTCTTAAGTTATGATTGGAAAGATGTAGTTATTCTTTAATAAAGTATCTATGATGTAAAATTACTTTATTATATTTAGCAAGTATAAAATATCCAAGTATACATATATTTATTGTATCTTTTTTTACAGTTTTTATTTCATTTTGATTTTACCCTTAATTTATTGCTATATGTAAAATAATTTTAAAATCATTAATAGATTAAGTTTATCAATTACCTACACTCGATACTAATAAGAATAATTATAACTTTTAACATTTTACGCCATCATTTTAATGTTGAATTAATTGTCAAAAGCTGACAAAACATGTGTAAAGTATAAATCCTTATAATAATATTCAAACAACCTGTCATAGAAGTTCAATATATTTATAAAACCTCTAAATTATATTTAATAGATCTTAATCTTATATGAATCACAAAAAACATCAATAAATTTAAAATTTATTTTATTTTACTTATTAGATTGCATTACAAAGCTTTAATTTTAGTATTCTGAAATAAAAATCCAAAATTATAGCGATTAAATAAAGTTTTTAATAAAATTCAATCATTTTTTTTTTGAAAGTTAAATAAATATTTTTAGAAGTTGTTTTTTTAGTTCAACATGTGTAAGAAATGTCTTAGTTTTTAAATATAAAACTAGTAAAAATTAACAATATAAATGAGATAAAGAGTTAATTTGAAATTTCCTTCAAAAGATATTAAATTTTAAAGCTAAAGTGAATTTATGGAAATGGATAAAGCCATTGCTCAGTACAAATTTATTAAATAAAAAACAAATAAATATTTAAAAAATAAAAAACTTAATAAAGTACTGCTCGTATGCTTTTGAGATATAAATGTCGTTTATAAATTATTAATTATAAATTTATTATATTATTAAATTAATACTTTTATAATTAAGTTCTTAAGATATTTAAATATATTATATATCAAAATATTGTATTATATTGAAATGTAATTATATTATTTATTAGAATTATTTATAAATAAGTGAAAATAAATTGACTCATACAGAAATTATTTTTATTATATTTTATAAATTATTCTTATCAGGGAAAATTGAACAATGTCATTGTGCATCCCAAAAATTCCCCTGAACCCACAAGAGAGATGACAAATGAAAATGTCATAAAGGGTATAGTATTATCTAATTTTATTCATACAAAGAGTAAACTTTTCTAAATTTCATGAATAATTTTATGTTTCTCTATTTCGTTATGAAATAAATATTTTCAATAAATATTAAATAAAAAAGTAATTAAAATAATATCAATTTTAAGCAACAATTATAAATAAAATCTTGATTTGTTAATAAAAATAAATAATTTTAAATTATATTCTATAATTAATATTCTATAATATTATTGATAAAAAATATAAGAAAAATTAGAATATTTAAATTAAAAAATGATTTATAATTATATAAATACTATAAAATCTTTGAAAAAATAATATTATATCTTTTATTAATAGATATTTATATTATATGTAAAATTTGAATATTAAACTTATTTGGCATTTTAAAATATGTTTGTTTTGAAATATGATTCGAAATATCTCATTAAATTAATATTATTGATAAAATACGTTAAAATAGGAAATTTGAAAAATAAATTAAATATTTAATTATGACCAACTTATAGAAACCACTGTGTTGATGGAGAGTGTATTACTACCTATTTTGATGATTTATGTGTAGCACCATAATGTAAAACCCAATTTTTTCTTGAACAACCAAGCACTTGATTTCAATGTTTGGCAAGAATTCGATGATTACATGATCGTTTGACACAGTCAATGGCGTTGATCCGGCATGGTCACTTAATGTCGATTCGTCGTCGATAGGCTTGAGTTGAGCCAATCGGCAATCCATTCTCATCTTCTAGATCCTAAAATCTATTGCTCCATCCTTGATCCATCGGTGCCATCATTGGTAGCTCAAGCAGTTGGACCATCATTAGTGTATTGGTGGACTTGACCTCGGCAATGCGCGGAGGTGAGAGAGGTTTGAGTAGGTTAACGATTGATTAGTTTAGACTTAAACTTAAAAGCGTGATATATAATAGGGAAGTTGTAATCAATTAATTTAACAGTTCAACTGCCATTCATGATTGTCTTCACTGGTGACAGAGCACCTGCAACTCCACTCATCGTCATTGATGATTGACTCATACAAACCCATGCCTAATGGTGGTGCACCACTGCTTGACGCTGAACGCCCAGAGCTTGTTGACATCACTCTTGGTCATGGCCTTCAGGATCTGGTACAGCCTCTTAACCAATTGAATCCTATAAGTAGTTATGGTAACTATCCTTACTTGCTGTCTGCCTGCTCCTGCCTGAGGTGCCTCTTGATGTATGAGAACAGCTGCTCGATAGGGTTGAGCCAGGGTGAGTACTCGGCATTGAATAGCACTGTCACCTTCAACTTCCTGGCAGTCTCCAACACTTCAGAGTACTTGTGAATGACTGCGTTGTCCATGAGCAGCACGATCTTCTTCAGGCCAAGGTCCTTGTCAGTGCGCAACTGGCGCAGGGTGTGGTAGAGGAAGTTCTCGAACAGCACGGCATCGAATGCGCCCTCAATGACTTGGCTGGAGACAAGCTGGTCCTTAGTGATTGCTGCCACGAAGCTCATCGAGAACTGCTGCCTCTTGGTGGATTCCTTGGTGATTGAGAGATTCCTAGCAATGGTGCCATAAGTGCCAAACCTCTGGCTGACTTGCTGTCTGACTGCTGCAATGGGAGTATAATGTTGCGATGGTTGAGCATCGAGGTTGCCAGAGTTTGCTATTGGTGCTTGGTCATTCATCTTGTTGGGTAGACTTAACTTTGGTATCAACTAAAGTAATATAAAATCATATAGCTATAGCTTACCTTCCTATTCCTTCACAGTGACTTTACTGCTGCTCTCTGCCCTGCTTGACACTGCAAGCGTCTGGGTGTAATGGCTGTCCAGTTTTCATGGCCTGTTACATTGACCACCTCACTGCCCTTACGTTGGGTTGATTGCAGCCTGAGGCTGTCTAGGTTCTGAACCAATTGAGGTAGAGTGGAAGCCGATTTCAGAGGGGTTTATGGTTGGCTTGAAGGCTTCTTGGAAGAGTTCTATATTCTGATCGCGTGGAAGCGCTTCTACAGCGATGAGTACTGAGCATTGCCCTCCTGGGCTTCCATGATAGGTGAGAGCTGAGTGTACTTATATTTATGGCTGCACTTGACAGGGGTGGCAGCAATGCTCTGCTCCCTGATATAAAAGATATGCTGTTCTTGGGTGGGAGATTTCCTCTGTAACTTTACAAAGATCGATTTCGAGTTTGGCCTTGGAATCTTCGATGGAACAATTCCAGATCCAGCCACTATTCGCTAACTAATACTAACTTGGTCCTCTTAACTCGAGTTGAAACCTTTCCCATCTTGACTACCCAATCTTGAGCTGCTGGCGACACTATACTCAAGCAGTTAGGCAACGATAGTAATACTTACCTGCTAGTTCCCAGAATTGCTTGGGGTTTCAGATTTTCAAGTTTCAGGTCGTTTTCATCTTGAATTGCAACGTGCGATGTCTGATCCCTTCAGTTGGTCCTGCTCTCTGACCCCAGTGACAGTCGACATGCCTGGTTCTCTGTTGGGGTAGCCAGCCAGCATCTCGCCATACTGAATGACATCGTCGGTGACGAGGACCTCAGTCTTGCCAACTGCAGGCGTCAGGGAGGAGTCGCATCCACGACCTTCCTTGTGAAGGGCAGCTGAATTGAAACTCCATTGCTTGTTTGGCAGGTAGTCGCTCCTGAAGTTGGACTCGTCCACTGATATGATCACTGCATCCTCCAAGAATAGCTGCGCGAGCTGTCGTGATACCCATAGCCACTTTTCATTGAATGATGGGTCTCTATACTTGGCATTATTGTTCTGGGCTTTGCCAAACATCAAATGGAAACTTTCCTTCAGTACTTTTAGCAGAGTAGCTACACAAGGCACTGTGAGGTGCTTGTATTCTTAATCTTTACTTTGCATTTCAAGCAAGCTATGATGCAGGCGCCAGCCAGTGATCTTGAAGATGCCCTGTTGTTAGAGCACGATGGCAATCGCCATCTGCAACAGCGGGTTGCTCTGCGTATTCTTCCTCCCATTCTTTAGCTTTGGCTTAGGATTGAGCACTCGGTACTCCACCTTCAATTTGAACTTTCAATGGCTTTGTACACAAATCGTTGATCCACACCTATCTCAAGTGCAATGTCATTGGGCTTCATGCCCTCCACCTTGTAGTGCTGTACTATTGAGATCTTCTTCAATGCCAGCTTGGCATCTCTGCGTTTCAGGTAAGGATTCTTGGATGATCAATTTATTGCTTCATAGTTTGAATGACCCCCATTGAGAGAATCGATACTCTCACCCAGCTCATTGCTCTACTTGATCTGCAGGTTCTTGGGCATCATATTTGGGTTTCTTTATGTTGAAGTCTGCGATGGCTTTCTAATCATGCGAAGGTACTGCTCGAGGTCATAACACAGCTGGTCATCTGTTGCCAAATTTTCAACATCAACTAACGACGACACTGCTCACTCAACGTTCTCCAATGGCAGTCGTATGATTTGCCCACCCAGTATATCCATCGTCGACGGTGGCACCTGCACATTGTTGAGGAGAGTGCCTGAGGTGTAAGTGAGCTTCACTGGTCTGGTGTTGGAGGGGAAGTTGGTGCCAAGCACCACTGATGTCCACTTGAGTACAGTCTTCTACTATGGCTTCAGCGTCCTAGTCTTGATCTCTTCTAACTGCTGATTACTAAGAAAACCATAGTTCAGAATTGATTCTGACTAATAACTGTAATGATATGGAGAATTAACTGACTATTCCTCATTGCTTATACACTGTGAGTGTGACTCCATGCAAGTAGGGGTTTTGGGGTTTTGAAATAAATTAAAATATAAATAAAAATACAAGACTCGATACTAATGCTAACAGTGAGACGGGCATGAATGGTGTTGATAGAGGTAAGGAATAAATGACATTAATTATTTAACTATCTGAATTTAAATTTCAACATCACGAACTCAACATAAATCACTTTCACTCGTAGATCCATTCTTCCTTGTCACCCCTCAAAATCAGGTAGGCAGTGGCATTGTCAAAGCAATTTGAT
>ARYC01018825.1:0-23288 GCA_000711775.1 Oxytricha trifallax
TGAAGAGCTTCACAAGCTAGGCTATGTTCATAGAGACTTAAAGCCAGAGAACATCATGATGAACTTTCAGCCTCTTAGAGTTTACATTATTGACTTCAACAGAGCACAAAGAGTGCAAGCCTCTGCATAAGGAAATGTATACGGCACTCCTGAATATTTCCAGAGAGAGAGGATTGGAGAGATGGAGACACTTAATGGGATATCTGGGCTCTAGCAGTAATAATAATAGAGAGCGACATGCCAAGAAACGATTACTTTAGCTGCAAGGGTGAAAGAGATTCTAAGCAGAGAATCAAACAATATCTTGATAAAAATAAAATTAATGGAGGTCTCAGAGAACTTGCATACTCAACTATTATCAAGCCAAGCTAAGAGAATTAACAAACATTAAAAACAATCAAACATCAACTTAGAAAGATAAAATTCAGAGAACTGCCACATGACTCTAAGCTTATGTTTGTGTGAAATATTTTAAAAACTCGCTTGTTATACTCGCTTAAAATACTAATATTTAAACGTTAAACCCCTACATAAACCCTATTAAAACCCTAATAAAGTATGCACTAATAGTCTACTTTTATCAATCAAAAACTCAATATAACTACTGAAAGGGTTTTGGGGTTTTGAATCAATCGCATTAAGAAAGTCATTGACTTCAGTGCTCAATTTTTTAAGGATAATTTAAATTATATATTCGATTAATTGCAGAGAACTTAAGAGAAATATAAAGTTCATTCACTCAGATTAGACAGTATTCATGTTTAATACGTTCATTTCAAGATTTTGGTAATAGATATAGCAACTTCGAAATATATAATTGAAAGGTTAAGGTTTAAACTTATGCTATATCTGATGGAATAAGAGAAGATAATGGCCTCCAGACTATGCTATTCACCCTTGTTCTATTAATATTGAATAATAGATTAAGTTCTTGCAATAACTCAGAAAAAACGACGCTGACTAAGAGATCATTTTATTCATTTGATAACTTGTCAGTTCATAAAATAAATACTCAAGGAAGGAATATGGAAGGCTAAACATAAAACCTGTATTTAATTTTCATTACAGTCCTCAGTTCAATGGAATTGAATTATATTGAGGGTTATTGAATGACCTCTTAAAGAAATTTCGGGGGGAGGAAGTTTCCTGCCCCCAAACATTGAATTTTATATCGTTTGGCAATAAATATATTAGAAACAAATAAATTTCAATTACCATAACCATCACGAAACAACTTTTGTTAATATATAAATTTAAAGGTAAATTATTATTGATTATAAAAATATATATAATAAACAAAGCTAAAATAATTGGTTTTTTGGGTGGGGCATATCTGAACCAAAGCGACAATATCTGAACCAAAGATATTTTTTGGTAGTTTAAAGAAATTGGGGTATCTAATACAGGTCAAAACAGGGTCAGAGAACACGAAGAAATTATTTTCGGATACGAGAGAGTTCTCTGTACAATTTAAAACACCAAAAATGAGTCTCAGTTTTATCATAAAATTACATAAATTTTATATATTTTTTTCATTATTTTATGTTCAATTTATACTCTTCTAAATTTTATAACTTAACTTATTCAATATCTTGAAAATAAGTTATATTACACAATTAAATTTCTACAATATTACATTTTTTATTTAAATTAAGTATTTTGAATCTTATAATATCTAGTAAGATAATTTATTTACAAGATATTGAATAAGTTATAAATTAGAAGAGTATAAATTGAACATAAAATTATGAAAAAAATATATAAAATTTATGTAATTTTATGATAAAACTGAGACTCATTTTTGGTGTTTTAAATTGTACAGAGAATTCTCTTTTATCCGAAAATAATTTCTTCGTGTTCTCTGACCCTGTTTTGACCTGTATTAGGTCCCCCAATTTCTTTAAACTGCCAAAAAATAACTTTGGTTCAGATATGCCCCCACCCCGTTTTTTTAAAAATAATTAATGGGATTTTATTAAAATTTAATGATGATAAAGATTCTTAGATAATTACAAAAATTACATATTTTTAAGTATGGGGCTGGAAACTTCCGAAGGTAGCAGAAAACTACCTTTTGGGGACAGGAAACTTCCCCCCTTGGGTGCATATAAAATTTTTGGGCAGGAAATTTCCTCCCAAATTTCTATTCTATCTCTTGATGCACAACTTGTAGAAAGATACAGTAAATTTTATTAAGAGTGCTGCTAAGAAAGTCGTAGAAGATAAAGCTAAGGTATGTTCAAGAGAAGGTAGATTTTGTGTATATAAAGAAATTTTAGATTCAAACGAATGATAAGTTCACATATTAAATTTGCCCGTAAAAGGATTTGGCTTCTCTTTCTTTTCTTCCTCTAAAGACTTGATTGGGCCCATGTTTCTTCTCTTAGTGCCAGCCTCTGTATCTACGTTCATCTCGTCTGGCTTTTATAATTCTTTGAAGAGTATCTTACTCTATTCATGCTTTACTTGAGACTTTCTCTCTCTATTTAATTTGCTGCGCTCTTTCATCAAGTATAGCAGTACCAGGTTTTTCTATAAAGTTAAAAGACTAAGCTTTCTTGAGATGAAAGGATGCTTTTGAAGTTTCCTACAGCCAGATGTTACTGATTTTAATTCCCTTCTTCTCTTTTTCTCTGGAGAGATGCTGTAACGTTTCTTATAAGCTTTTTATATAACTTCATTTAAATACTCAGGTTTCAGAGTTGCTAGAACACCGAAGAAAAAGATTCTCTCCGGCAACTTATTAGAGAGTTACAGCTTTGATGGAGGGAAGAGAGTAACATCTGAATCACACATAGCATCATCATAGAAATTTGTTGCTGATATTTAAGGATAATTAGGTATCCCATCATCTTTATTTCATATGTCTTACAAGCTTTTTTCACTTTGCTTAGCAATACTGTAAGAATGAAGTATTTGTTCCTTCCTGAGTTTGCAAGTACAATCCAACAACTAGAATAAATAAATCATAGTTATGAACTTACCTTGCTATACCAAGTATCTATATAAGTCCTCTTTACTTTGAAATTTCACTATTAAATCTTAAGATTAATTCTCTTTATTGAATCATTCATAGACTCCATCTTGCTTCCTCTTTCTAGAAATTTTAATGAGATTTAATAATAATATCCATCCTAAGTTTAATAAAATCTTCCGACTAAATATGGAGGACATACTCTCAGATTGATTTCCATTTTTTTATCAATCAATCTCCATTAAATAGCTCCGAATTAAGTTTAATTATTTTAGGAAGTCCTCAAAATTAAGTACAAACTTGATTTGGAGGACCTTCTAGAGAAAAAAAATTTCATCAGGTAATTTAAATTTACTAAAACGTATAAAAATCTCATAAAGTATGCCAAATTACAGTCTTCTATGGATATTTAATTCTCTTTCTCTCAACATAGAATCTACTAAAGTGTCATATAATCTACTATTATAGTTTCTCAAGGTAGATTTATGATTTATTATATTAAAATATATCAGCAAACTAAAATGAGCGCTAACCTTTTGAGAAGAGCGGCATTACTTGGGTAAAGTCAATAAAAATTATCATTCCAGCAACCAATAAAAGTAAAGACTAGAGACACTTGTACTCAATGGGAGCATACTTGACCAGTCTAGCTTTGGGATTAAATTAGAAATTAAGTAGGAGGTCATCATAGAAGCTGTGCAAATTGAGAAGGAGGTTAAACAACCCGCCAAAGAGTATTAATAATTACAAGCCAAAGTTGACTATTAATGCAAGGAATGCAAAGATATACACGACGATATGCCTAGGTTATAACTAAAGCATTAAAAGAAGGATGGCAAATATATCTGTGAGTTCTTTGAGAAGCCATATTCTCATACAAGAGATTTCAAAGTGCACTTAAAGAAAAACAATCAAAGTTTTGTCTTTATTCATGAACTTACAGGAATATTATTCCTATAAAAAAAAAAAGTAAATCAAAATGAAGAAAGTAGTAAAGAACTTTCCTGTCTCTGAGATCAATAAAATCATGGTTAAAATAGAGGCAATGAAGATTCCCATATTAAAAATTATTGACTTAGATTCTTGCCTAGAAAGCTAACTCACTTTTGAAGATAAAATAGAGAAGAGTCGATTACTAATATGCTTACAAGATATTTCCATTCAATTACTTCCTTGCTGATGACAAATTTTAAATGGAATTTTCTAATGAGTATTATACTCTTTAAAAAGCAAAGTTTAGAGAATCTATGCATATTATTTCGCCGGAAGTTATACTACTTGGAAAAGATAATGTTGCATTTGACTTCCTCTCCTCGAGATGACTTACAGAGAATTTTTATCTCATAATAGGTGCAAAAGTTAAATTGGCTAGATAGGGCAGCAAACAGTAGAGGGTATTGAAAAGTTTCAAAGCTTGGCTACGTTCATAGAGAAACTTAAAGCCAGTTAAAATTATGATGGACTTTCAACCTCTTTGAGTTTTATTATCGATCTCAACAGAGCTCAAACAGTGTAAGCCTCTGCAATAGGAAATGTATACGGTACGTCTGGATATTTCCCAGAGAGAGAAGACTGGAGAGATGGAGACACTTAATGAGATATCTGGGCTCTAGTAGTAGTAATAATAATAATAGAGAGCGACATGCCAAGAAACGATTACTTAGCTGCAGGGATGAGAGAGATTCTAAGTAAAGAATAAAGCAATACCTTGAAAAAAAATACAATATAAATGGAGGTCTCAGAGAACTTGCTTACTCAACTATCATAAAGCCAAGCTTAGAGAATTAATTATTAATAGAAACAATAAAATATCAACTTAGAAAGATGAAATTCAGAGAACTGCCACATGATTCTTAGCTAATGTTTGTGTGAAATATTTAAAAAACCCGCTTGTTACTCTCATTTAAATTATTAATATTTAAACATTAAACTCCTACATAAAATCTTTTAAAACCCTAATAAAGCATGCACTAATAGTCTACTTTAATCAATCAAAAACTCAAACAACTTCAGGGGTTTTGGGATTATATTTACAAAACTTTGACGCCTTAAATTAATAGCAATAAGGCAACATTATTGCTAGTTTCACTGTTTACTTCATCATCACCATCGGATGAAATTACTTGACCAGCACAGATATTCATCTCTCGTAATACTTTTTCAATGCCTTTCTTTCAGTTCAAAATGGGATACCTAAAAGCTTGCTGAAGCACTCCTGTGAGATGCAAAAGAAAATACTTTGATCTCACATTTTGGTGATTGAAGAAATTATATAAAGAGCTACCCATTTTTATAATTAAATTCATCAAAATTTCGCGCTTTTAACTGATCAATTTTTCCTTAGCAATTAGAGGAATAGTGATACAGCTTTGAAATTCCTGAATTTTTCCGTGTGCACTAACTACACTTCACTCTTGTTCTTTCATTCATTTTAAATCTTTCAATTGCATAAAAATCTAATCATTTGCGTACTTTGTGTTTTAAAATCAGGTTGTAGAAAGCATTTCGTCAAAAATGAACATTTGCACATTTTCTTTACTTTAGTACATTTAACCAGTAATTGTGCTCTACATTAGTGTAGATATTAGTAAATTGGTACAAAAGTATTTTGTAGCACAATTTTATAGGGTGATTTGTATTTAAAATAAAGTGCTAATGTAACTTTATCCAATCTAATTTTTAAATAAATTACATTAAAATCAAATTAGTAATGTATTAAAATTATGCCAGTTATATTTGTGGTTAATTAATTTATATATAAAAAGATATAAAAAATCTTATTTATAAGCATTTTATATTTAATATTTATCTGATGTAGGAATATAAAGAACATTGATGGAAAAATAAGTTAAATTATAAATTTACAATTTTTTACGAATATAATGATGAAATTTATCATTAAATTTAATATGTCTAAATTGAAAATAATACTCTGTTAATTCTATTTTTTATTAAGATAAAACAAGCGTTTAACAAACTCAATTTAGAATTATAAAAATCGTTGGTAAAATTAATGACTTATAATCAATAATAATGCTGGTATTAAATATTTTTATTGGAAAAAAATTTTTTTAGTCTTAAAAATTTTTATTATTACAATAATTGCAGGAAATATTATAAAATAATTTTTAGATTAAAATCAAAGCGATTATATTCCTTAGACAGTGTAGGATTTCCAATAAAATTACATTCTTTCTGAAGATGGTAAAGCACTTTATTTGAAGGATATAGCAGAATTCTATCAATCTGACTTTAAAAATAATGATCAAATTATGATTAAGAGATGCATGCAACATTAAAACATTCTTTAGTATTAAAAATCAGATACAGATAATTAATAGATTATACAAGAAGGTTAAATGATTGACTATTTAAAAATGCACTCTAAATTATTCAATAACAAAAATTTAATTATAAATTTTATTAAATATATTATTTATAGAGATTTATTAATTTTCTAAATTTAATTTGAAACTTATTTGTATAGAAATATTTCTAAATCTAGTCAATTAAATTATTAGTGGAAGGAAAGCATAAATTTATTATTAGTTTATAGATTATTTTTATTGAAATAATTAATTTAAATCAATATTACAAATATTAAAAAGCTTAACTTTCTATAAATTGATCAAACATTAAAATATTATAAAAAACTAAGAAAATCTTAGAGTTTTTATTCTTAAATGCAATTATTGCTGAACAATTTTTAATAATTCATTTTCTTTATTATTGGTAAATAACTCTTTATTAATAATATTTTATTTAATTAATAGTATAAGCGAAATAGCTAGAGGAGGAGAGTCAGTTGTTTATAAACTAGACCACTTAGGAGTTGATGAAGTGGTGATAAAATAATCAGTTACAAACACAAATAATAAAATGGATGAAGCAATAAAACAATCAGTTCTCACTAATTAAATGGGCGAAACTTAACAGTTAAAATTACTGTAGTCAGATAAATTTATTGCATAAGTTAAAGAAGAAATTATAGAATATGATGTCGATAATGATATAATCAAAAACTACCTTGTAGTTGTCGAAAGAGCAAGATTTTCGCTCAAAGATTTGTTGAAAATATGTGTTCTAACCGAGATACTTTTCCACACCCCTCCCTATGCTAGGCCGATATATTCCTACCACCACCCTCGCCACTTCTCACCATATAAATACATTTTTCTATGATATTTTTCTTCTTCATACCTTTAATTTACCTCAATCATGAAAATCTTGGTTATATAAAATACAAAATATTTAATCATATTTATTAAATCCCTCGACTTGTCTGTATTAGAATAAAGCTTCAATTTCAAATTTTATAAAGAATTTCATTTTTAAACATAAAAACCGATAATTAATTTAAATATCTTAAATCAACTTCATTTTTCATAATACGAGGATAAAAACAATAAAATAAATGATTTTACATCATTTTATAATTATTTTTAATATTTCAAAAGATCTATGAGAATTTAAATAAAATATTATGATTTTTTTCTCAAATTTTGACGAATGAAATTGATTAAAGGTATATATATGGTTCTATTTTTGTGGTGGGGAGGGGTATCTCGGTTATAACAAATATGGAATAATAATTATTTTATGTGTTGATTAATTAAATAAATTATTAGAAATAAAGAAGTATATATTTATATTTAGAAGAATAATCAGGAACTATCAGATAAATTCTATGAATACTATTCCCCAGAGAAGTTAGCCTATTATTTCTATTAGACAATCCAAATAATGGCTTACCTTCATTAAAGAGATGTTTATTATGGTGATATGAAACCTCACAATCTTTTAGTTTTTAAAGATCAACTTATAAAAATTGGAGATCTTGGGACTACTATAAAGCTAGACCATAATATCTAGGAAGACTAAAAGGCTTACTTAATCAAAGGATTATCATTAGCATATTAAGACCTAAAAACCTTTGACAAATCAAAACATAAACTCCCTTAATTAAAATTTAAAAGAATTACAATGAATGTAGTTTTAATGTCTGTTTTATAAATGTATTAACTTGCAAAATTTATTAAATCAAATTATATTTGAATAGACAACAAATTTAAACTTAATTGATATAATATGTTATACTATTAAGTACTTTTAATAAAAACTTTTGTTTAACAAATGAGTTATATATTACCTATCTAAATTTTGAATGGTATTTTAATTTAGATATATTTTTTATGAAATACCTTCTTGAAAAAAATTGTACAAACATTCATAAAATTAAAGAATTAAGTGAATATTAATAAAATGAAATTAATTTCAAAGCTATAGTAACTCGAAAGCACATTTACTACAAATATTAATTGTAGGAAGATTCATTTTTTCATCCACTAATAATTTTTCAACCTCTTTAAATATTTAGGTGAGTCTTTAATCGTTGCTATATTCTCCCATCCTATCAATAAATAATATATTTTTTAACTTTTGCTAAAAATTTTGTCCTAATATGAAACTCTAATACATTAACTATCAGTGAGTAGATATTCCTATTTTAATCCCCAGTTTTCAAATATCTTGCTTGATTCATGTCTAATTAAGAAATAATCTTGATTTTTGTGACATTCGATTAATCTCAAATATGAGTTTAGTTAAAAATTACTTACTTTAGTTTTGATATCATTTGGTTTAGCCAAGTAGAGGGCTTTTACATGCCACCTTACAAAAAGATCTCAAGGAGGTTTATCAAAGATGTTTTATAAGGGAAGAAGCACTTGATTAGGTAAATGGCAGTGTAAAGTATCAACATACCCTACTATCAAAAGTTATCAGTTCAATTTATCTTCAATCAAATTCTAAACGATGAAGTAGTTTTTTTGCATCTAAACTACTATGTGGATACTGAAGAGTTGCCTGAAAAGTAGTTTTTCTTTGGAGCCCTCGGGAACAATATCCTAATAATATATGGAAAAGACAGCTAAATAGCAACAAAAGTTTAGAAATATGTATCTCAAGAGAATAGAGGGCCATCAAATATCGTTTAACCTGACTTCTTTGTAATAACTTGAATAAGACCCTTATTTATCAAGTAAGTATATATAATATGACAATTTCTAAAGCGAAAGGGAAAAGCGCTTTCTTTACTTAAAATTAAATCAAAACCAATAAGAGTTAATAAGTAACGAAAGCGATTTGAATTAATCAAGAACTTCAAAAACTTTAATATTGAAGATAACGGCTAGGGGATAGGGAAATTAGAGAGAAGAATAAAATATTATGGTTTCCATACTACCAAAGAGACTACTTGGGAACTAAATGTGAGCGATTAATCTTAATTAATTAGTTACTTATATTTAAAAAATTATGTTCGCTTTATTTTTCATTAACCTATTAGTTATCTCATCTTTGTTATATGTCTTATTTCAGTTCTATTACAGTCACTTTAGTCAATTTGTTTTAAGCTATCTTCAATAATTGTAATGTGATTTTAATAGAGATTATTAAATCCAAACTAATTATGTTGTTTATGTACCTTTATTTACTCTTGAGATCACTTCCTCAATACATTTAAACATAGAGAAGTATGGAGAATTGTATAATATCTTGATATATTATCTAAAAATTTCTGTTTAAATTCCTTGCTATGATGGACAAGTAAATTATCCATAAAAATGACATGTTTATGTTCCTTATTTTTATTTACTATTGGAGCTAAACTGTCAATTATATCTTACTTTTTTAATAGATTTTTATCAAATTTAGAATGATTCAAGCCTATCTTTGCTTACATACACTATTGCAGATTAAGTTTTTAAGTTTAGTCACTCTTTTAAGGGGACTTAATTTTAATATTAATGAGCCCATTATTTTTTTTGTGATTAGTGTGGCTTGAATTTCGTTTCATGCATTTAAAAAATTATATAGCTTTGATTAGCTAGATCAAAGATTTCAAAGTAACAGTAAATTTATTTTTGAGAATTTGCTATTAATTTAAAGGAGTAATACGATGTTTACTTCTCATCACTTTTTATCTAATCCCTTACTTTTGTATAACTACTAAAGCTTTAAGGGGTTAATTATTCATCTTGAAATTATTTGTGAAATATCTTGCATCTATATATATGTATATGAATAACTCAGGTAAGGGGTGGTAGTAACAATAAATCAAATGAGAATTATAATATTGATTTCAATTATTAATTAATAAACATGAGCAGATATTTTTCATCTTTTGTGACTCAATTGCAATCGTCGACTTCGCAGGTACAAGGTAAGTTCTTTATTAATATTTCTGAAATCATCATAGTCTGTTGATTAGATAAATGGGTTCTTATAGGCTGGTCGACTGAAGGACCTGATCAGAACCAGGTCACATATGTGACGCCACCCCGTTCTTGGCGCTACTACCTTGGTGGAGGAGGACCTACAGATCATTCGCCGGTCACAAACCGTTTGGCGGGTCTGGGGTTCGAACCAGGCGTCCTCCTACTATCGGCAAGCTGCCACCCGCTTGCCGACCTAGTTCTGATCTATCTTGCATCTATTAAGTATTGATAAATATTTTTGAGATTGGAGTTTGAGTAGAAGTGATAATATCAAAGAGCGCCTAAGTTAACTCTATATGGGGACTTGAAATGATTGTTTATGTACTTCTATTAAGGTATTAATGCGCGCATTTCTAAGAAATCTAACGAATGCTTAAACCAGTAAATTTTTGTATTTGTTTATAAGTAAAGAATGTAATCTTAATTGAAAGCCTTAGAAGTCCTAATTCTCAGTTAAAGTATTAGTTCTATTATTTTTCTTAGAAAAAATTATTCTCTTTACCATATTTAATCAGATTAAATTTTATTTATGAAATAAATATAAATTCTATCAATTCTAAAATTTTATGAATCTTTTGTTTCAACTATTTTGCTTAAAATTATGTGAAATAGTTTATTATGTGCTATTTATGAAATTAGACATATTTAAATTTATAATGGGCAGTATAAATTCTTTACACGCTGCTACAAAAATTGAATTAATTTTTATAATTCTTAACAAAGCAATTATTTTGTAACTTTTTCTCAATATAAATCGAATAAAGAAAATTATTTTAAGAATTGTTAATAAAAAGAGATTTAGGATTATAAATGGAGAAGAAAAGTTCCATAATCAAAGAATGATTTATTTGAAATTGATAAATATAGCTTGATAAGAACATTTTATTATTGGAAGAATTTAATTAATTATTCATATATTAGGAATAACATATTTATATTATTATAAGAAATGAATTCACTTATTTTAGTGCTTAAAGCTTTATTAAATTTAAACGATTTTATTGATACTAATTTCAATCACAATGATTATATTTTATTCCAGTTATTTTTGTTTAGAACCTATTTAAATTACATAAAGATTTCATTCTTTATTTTTTTATTTACATTATTTTCTTAAAAAGTTTTTATTTGTTTTAATTAAGAAAATAATAAATTTTTTATAGATATTAAAACTTAAGATATATTAATTTTGCATCTTTAATTAGAAATAAAGATCAGTATAAAACTTAGAATTTTTTCCACTTATCAATAATGTATCCAAGAAACAAAATAAATAAAATACGACTCCGGAAATAGTAATATTTGCCAATAAATGTTTGACGATTTGGTTGAAGGGAAGAGTTTGAAATTTATACTGCAAAAATTCTCAAAAATATTTGTAGATAGTGCAGACTTTTTCACTAAATTATTAGATTAAATGAAAAGCGAGAACAAAATTGAAGCTATTGTTCATATTGGCTTTTTATCTAAATACAAAGTCATACTAGAGAATTAACTTTACCCGCTATTGAAAAATTATGAAAACAGTGCAAAAGGTTAATTGTTTGAAGACACTAGATTAGATGAACTTGATTAATTAAATGGATTTAGTTTTTATAATAAGATGTAGCATTAATTATACCAATTTAAATTATTGCTTATGAATAAATGAAAAAGATTTTACAACATGTAAGACTTCTTACCATTCTATGAGAAAAATCTAGAAAAATAAATACAGTCGTATATGAATGACTTAGAATTTAAAAATCTTTTAATTGATATAATGAAATCTATAAAGCATCTGCTCTTGCCGAATGCAATGTCAATTATTTAAACAAAAGATTTTTACAACATTTTGAATCCTTATTTTGGGAAAAATGGTGAAATAAGTGGGTATATTTAAAATTATGATGATTTATACAGTACTTATAAGCCTAAGGATTTCATAAATACTCAATAGCATCATATAGTTGTATTGTTATTGTAATAGTTTTGAGAAATTTTAAGAACATAAAAATGGAATAAGTTAATTATAACCTATTGAATGATGAATAATTATTTGTGTTAGTGAAATTTATTAATATCTATAAAAATCTCTTAAAGTAAAAAACTAAATTATTTCTTATATATATAAGCCACTCATTTCAACTATCTTTAATAATAAATATTTAATCAGTCATACTTAATATGTCTAAAAATTATCAAGATTATTAAAGTAAAATTGCGAGAGAAAATATTATCTTATATTCGAAATGATAAATATTTATATATTTAACCGCTTCCTTAAAAATCATAATTTGTTTAGAAATAATATTAATTTTGTCTATAAAAAACAATTTTAAAATTAGAGACTATCAAAAAAAAATAAACTATATTAATGTAAATATATTATCAAGTATAAGAGCTCTAGTAAATATTGGTAAAAATCACAAAATGCTCTCCTGAGGCGGGCAACATAATTTTTATAACAAAATTTTAAAAAATATTTTTCAAACTTATTAAAGATTATTATTAATTTATTTATTGATTATTGATGCAGAACATCTATCATGATTTCTGAGTATCTAATGAACCATATATTTATATCTTCACTACAAATTTATTATCATAAAATTATAAAAAAGAGAAATTAAAAATTGTAATATTAAATGATCTTTTTAATCTAAATTTATTGTATTTAACTATAAGAGTTCACTAATCGTCTTAATGATATCAAATTAAATACTCCATATACCATAAAAAGTTCAATTATTGATTAAAGAAATTTTAATTTGATATCATTAAGACGATTAGTGAACTCTTATAGTTAAATACAATAAATTTAGATTAAAAAGATCATTTAATATTACAATTTTTAATTTCTCTTTTTTATAATTTTATAATAATAAATTTGTAGTGAAGATATAAATATATGGTTCATTAGATACTCAGAAATCATGATAGATGTTCTGCATAATCCAATAAATAAATTAATAATAATCTTTAATAAGTTTGAAAAATATTTTTTATAATTTTGTAATAAAAATTATGTTGCCCGCCTCAGAGCTCTACCCAAATTTTGACAAAAAATGATATTTCTTAGAAATATTTAAATTATACAAGTGTTTGATTCATTAAGTGCAATTCATTCTACCATATTTAATTAATATTGTGTATCAAATATAGATACCTAATTCTTTGTTGTAGTTAGAAGCTAGTTTGTAAAAGTTAATAGTAAACAAATATAAAGGTGAATAGTGCTGAGGCTCTACTTCTTGACCTCGCAGCAGAAGCATAAAGATCGAGCCGTATAGTTGCTGCCATTTCGTCTTACTAGATCCGAATTAGTATGCCGTGGTTTTTATCAATTAAAGAAACAACATGACCCTATGATAATCCAAGCTATATTACCAGGTACAAATATCAGCAAATCTTAGGTTTCGACCCTCTCCACCCTATCAAAACTGAACAATAAACCAACCGTCTTGACAGTATATCTGAAACTGCTTTATTATATGTATATATTGTTTTTAAACTAAACTTAAACATATGCTTAAAATATATTTCATTTGTGTTTATTAGTAATTGTGATTATTACTACTTGTACTTTAAGTTGTAAGTCTTTAAAAGTATATATCAATATGCAAGTGAATTCCACCTTTAAATTCAATATTTACAGGAAGTTATAGTATTTCTATAATAAATTCCCTTAAATTGTTACTTAAAGTCTACTTGTTGCTTAATTTTAAATCTTTATTTTAAATTTGTAAAATTAAATTTAATTACATTAATTTACAATAGCAGCTGAGTTTTATAACTTAATATCGGCTGCTCAAGAGCTTGATTATTTTATTGATATTGTAATGGAAATTAGATTTGATCCTGAAGTCATTCTTAGGGAATAACTTATGAAACAAATAGCCATGGGAGCACTTTAGCTAATATAGAGGGTTTTAAATTAATATTTTTTTTATTTGTTAATAAAAGTAAATATTGCGAGATTACTTATTATATTTTTAATAATCATTAAGAAGTTGAAATAATTTGAGAATAATTTTACGCCTAAAAATAAAAATATAAGTGATTTGTATTATGGATGATATTTTTGATAAACTTAAATATTTAAGTAGTTAATCATAAATTATAGCTCATCAATCAATAGCTTAAAACAATAGAATAAAATCTATAATATTTTTAATTTTGATTGTTTTATTTTAAATTCCCATTAAATGGTGAAGCGCCTGACAGAAATAACTTAATAGAATTTTAGAAAGTAATTGATCAATTTAAATTGAAGAGTTCCCAGGACATTAGAAATAAAATGATTGCTTACTATATTAATAAAGTATAATCGAATTGAGAGGATTTTTGAAATAACATACAATATATAAAATCAAAATTAAAAGATCAAATACTAACTGAAAATATTTCAAAAAGTGATGTAATTAATTAACTATTATAAATTAATCATAAATGGAATAATTACTTTTTTAATTGGTCCACTCCTGCGATTTGAGATTATTTTCTGGAGTGAAATTCGAGTTGTTGATGAACATGATATTAAAATCATCTTGATAATATCTTGTTTATTTCCTTTTTATGAAATTTTCTAATAACAAGTATAATTAAATGAGGAATAATAATGCTTAATGTAACTGGTATTTTATAAAACTAAATTAAGTTCTTAAAAAACTGTAAATTGAAGAATTTAAGGCGTGCATAATAAAAAAATAGTTAAAAGTATGAATGAAAAAAACAAATTATAAAAATATATAGCAAATTGAAAATATGTAGTATAAACAGTAGAAAATTGCTTGAGACTAATATATTTTAATATCATGTTCATCAACAACTCGAATTTCACTCCAGAAAATAATCTCAAATCGCAGGAGTGGACCAATTAAAAAAGTAATTATTCCATTTATGATTAATTTATAATAGTTAATTAATTACATCACTTTTTGAAATATTTTCAGTTAGTATTTGATCTTTTAATTTTGATTTTATATATTGTATGTTATTTCAAAAATCCTCTCAATTCGATTATACTTTATTAATATTAAAGCTTTAGTGGAATTAGGAAAGCTACAGGAAGCTTAGACTCTTTGCAAAGAATTTGCAATTGAAGATCTAAGGGGGGGTGTTTCCTGCCCCAACATCAAAAAATGACATTTTCAATAAACTTCTCAGATCTTTATAATCAATTATGATTTAGTTATTTTTAATTTAGCTTTAAATATCATTCTACATTGAGGAAGAATTCTAATTTTAATGAAATCACATAATTATATATATATAAAAAACATTATATTAGCATTGTTTATAGTATATAAAAAAAATAAAGATAAATATAAACCTTGAAGATTCTTTTCCGCCAGAGATCCCCTCCCCACCCCTCTCCCGTCCCGTCGACCGAGACCCCCTCCCCCACCTCCCCACCCCCTCCCCCACTTAAAATACCCCATTTCATATCAAATTTTGTACCTACAGGGTCTAAATCGAATTCCTTCTTGACATCTCGACATCATAGACCCTATTTTATATATAAAATTTCATAAGATTTTCAAAAAATTTTATTTCCATATTAGTGCCTTATATGATATAAATTTTATGATTTGACAAGTTTCACTAAGTTTGTTAACCATTTTTACACTGTCCCTAATGAAATATAAATATAAAAAACTTTTCCATTAAATATTATTAAAATTTTATTTCTAAATAAAATTTATATACTGTTATGTACAAAATTTAATTAAAAAATTTTTTATCTCTTAAATCAACTTCATTCGACATAATTCGAAGAAAAAGCCTGATTAATTTTTTAAGTTTTTCAAAAATAATGAAAAGTAAATCACTCATATAGCAAAAATTAAAAACTTGAAAAATTAATCAGGCTTTTTCTTCGAATTATGTCGAATGAAGTTGATTTAAGAGATAAAAAATTTTTAAATTAAATTTTGTACATAACAGTATATAAATTTTATTTAGAAATAAAATTTTAATAATATTTAATGGAAAAGTTTTTATATTTATATTTCATTAGTGAAAGTGTAAAAATGGTTAACAAACTTAGTGAAACTTATCAAATCATAAAATTTATGTCATATAAGGCACTAATATGGAAATAAAGAATTTTGAAAATCTTATGAAATTTATATATAAAATAGGCTCTATGATGTCGAGATGTCAAGAATGAATTCGATTTAGACTCTGTAGATACAAAATTTGATATGAAATGGGGTATTATAGGGGGTGGGGGAGCGGGGGACGGGTGGGGAGGGGGTCTCGAGTCGATCCGGAGACGGGGAGGGGTGGGGAGGGGATCTCGGGCGGAACAATTACTTAATAGAAAAAGTTATTTAATATATGAGAATAGTAATTGAACTTGGGATATATAATTTTCTCAAGTTATTATTGCTAAATAATAAAATTTGAATGTTAGAGCAGGAAACTTCTGTGAGGGCGGGGACAGGAAACTTCCTCCCCAAGATTTATATTAAAGAAAAGAGTTCTTTACAGATAATTATGTAGATATAGCCTTTGAATATTTCAAATTACTGAAAATACAAAATAGGTATTTGATAAAAATTGTTACAATTTCCTGAAATAAATAAATAATCTACAATTTATACACGCTATTTTATTACTAATTCTATTTAAATATATTAAAATGGCACTTATCTCGAAGTCAATGAAATTTTGAGATACGTGCCAAATAAATCTAATTAATCAATTATGTTCAAATTTAGTCTATAAAATTAAATTATGTTTTAAAATTATTAAAGTTCATAAAATTAACTAAATAGCAATTTATTATTATTTGAATATATTAATTCTTAAAACTAAAGCATTTCAAAATTCTTAGTATAAAATATTTATTTAATTTATCTATTAGGTATAATTAAAAAACTTATCATATGAACTTTAATAATTTTAAAACATAATTTCATTTAATAAACTAAATTTGAACATAAATGATTAATTAGATTTATTTGGCACGTATCTCTAAATTTCATTGACTTCGAGATACGTGCCATTTTAATATATTTAAATAGAATTAGTAATTAAATAGCGTGTATAAATTGTAGATTATTTATTTATTTCAGGAAATTGTAACAATTTTTATCAATTGACAAATTAATGAATTTATAACAAAAAAATCAATTTAAATTTTAAACTAGAAATTTTAACTTTACAGAAAGAAAAGACAACTATATTTACATAATTATAAATTCAAGGTTGAAATATTTAATCCTACTAATTAAAATAAGAATTATACTTTTATAATTAAATTTATTCCATTTTCTTTCAACTATAACCTAACAATATAATGAAGCAATTATTCTAGTAGAAGGATGGCTATAAAAGTATAGAGATTTATGCGGAGATTCTCATGAAATAACTCTCCGATTATATGGATTTCTGGGAGAACTTTTATTAGAAAGAAAAACAAATGAACAAGAGCAAATTTTAAATAATATTTTTTATTTGATATTAATATTTTATCATAAAGCTTTATTTATAGTAATTTAAATTAACAGATTGTATTAAGTATTAATTAATTATCTAACTTAGGCTAATGTTAATTTAAATTTGGGGTTCTAATTCAAGGAATAAATTATCTTACCAAGTACTCAAAAATTAACATACACACTTATACACATTTCTTAATGTTTTTAGAAAATCATAACATGGATTTTTAAAATTTTGTGATGCATTAATATTTATTTAAATGCTTTAATTATTTATAAGTTTATATGGTAGATACAATAAGAAACCACTTACCACCATATTTTTCAGTGAGACATTTTAATTAAGAAATCCTAAGTAACATTTACTCATCTGTTTTCTTAGGGACATTTGAAGAGGAAGCAGTCATTAATAGTATCAAGTACATATATTAAGAAATGGGATGTCTGTTTATTATTTATAAAAAATTTTAATAATTATAAAATTGAGTAATATCAATCATTTTATATTATTAAGAGTGCAAATATTTTTTTTAAAGTATGCTTGCTAAGTTTGTTATTAAATTTTTAGATTTAGAATATTTATTAATTTTTTAATTACAAACAAAGCCTGTCCCAAATTAAGAAATGATTAATGATTAAGAAAGAGATCATGGAAGTGATCGTAATTTAGAAATTGTTGAGCATTAAATTTATACAATTAAATATAATAAACTTAAATATGATCTAAATATAGAATTCTTAAAATCTCAAAGTATGTACGAGCTTCTACTTAGGTATCTAAAATCAATCGATATAGAGGATGATTCTTTGAAATTTACTCAATAAACGCATTTATTAGAAATTAATGAGAAGAGTGGTAGCCAGCCAAAAAAGGAGAAAACACTTAAAAAATCAATTATAAGTGCCCATAAAAAGATCATGGATTTTAAACAAAAATAATGAATATTGATTATTAGTTACTATTAAAATGATTTTAAGAATTTAACTTTTTCATTAAATAATGATCTGTAAATGTATATAAATTTAATTATTTGGTTTATAAGATATAATATGATAAATAATAAGTAAAATATAAGATATTAAGAATATAGTCGACATTAATAGGAATACTTGTATAATAAAATAGAAATTGAATATTTCAAACAGCTTTGTCATATTTCCATTCACCCTAATAAATACCTCCTTCAGCATGTCAAAATTATATTTAGTGTCTCATGAGCTCTGTCTGAGAAGTCTCCTTCCAAGTCTACAGCTACTCAAACCAACTAGGATCCCTAAAAATAAAAAGAATTTTTTAGTAATCACCATCATATCATCTCTATTGAAAGTATTCTTGTTAATCTTCATTGTATTCTTAATATCTTCTATTTTTTTAATTATTAATCATAAATATATTCAATTACTTTTCTAAATATATTTTTATAAAATTATAATTTTTTAAATGTTACTAATATTTGGTTTTTAATAATAAATCATTTTACTATTATAACTTAACTTAATTTAAAAATCTTTCATAAATATTCAGCTAACATTTCCATTTTACAAAATTATGACTTTAAATGAATCCATATAATTTCATAATTAAATAGGTAAGAATTTATATATAATATTTGTTGTTTTTTATCATAGAATTACAAATGCATAAATGGAAATATTCATTAATAAAATTTTATATAAATATTTATTACTTTTCAGGCTTTTTATTAAAAAAATAGAGTAATTTAAAATCTACCAAAGAAATGATATTGGAATATAATTTGGGGGGAAAGTTGCCTGCCCCATTACATTAAATTGTGTATTTTATCAATTCCCAAAAATCTCTCTATCATACTTTATGAAAGAATTTAAATATCGAATAACCTTCTTATCTTAATAAAGATTATAAATATCTTCATTCAATTTAATTTAATATTAAATTAATTCTTTGGTCTTGTATAATTTCTAATTTTTAATTTTAAACTCGGAAAATATTTGTGAAATAAATTGTTTAATATTTGAGCAGGACAAGGATTTTTAAGTGATTTATATTTTTCTTCTATGTTTTTACATTAAAATATATTTTGTTGTTTGGGGCAGGATACTTTACTCCTCTTTTTAATTTATATTTTTTATAAAGTAGGAAATAAATTATTAATACAAACTACATTTTTAAGTTTGGCTTGTGCGAATAAATAAAAATTAATTATTGATAAAATACAAATCGAAAAGTGAAAGATAAAAATTTAATAAATAAAATCATTGGAGATATTATTTTTAGATACAAACTATTATTAATTTTCATTAATTAAAATTTTTTGTCAAGGAAAAGGCAATTTTATTGTTGATTTATTATTTTGGCTATGAGGTAGTATCCTCCACCCCCTAAGGTATACTTTTTTTTCATAGTCGGATAGAGTTTTTGACACTGGTAAAGTAGCGACAACAAGGAATGTGCGAGCAATAGTTTTCGGGCTATGGCTTCATCAAAGTCACTTTTATATATAAAAATCCTTATAAATTTTACAAAAATTTTCAAACTTTTTACAAAATTTAAGTTCTCTAAAATTAATCATTTTAGTAGTTTTTAACTATATTAACAAAATATATCTAATATATCATAATTTTATAAAGTGAACTTTAATAGTCTATATAAAAATCTTAAACGAAAGTTAAAGATTTTAAATAACTTTATAAAATTATAATAAATTAGATATAATTTGTTAATATAGTTAAAAACTGCTAAAATCATTAATTTTAGAGAAATTAATTTGTGAAAAATTTGAAAATTTTTGTAAAATTTATAATGATTTTTATATATAAAAAGTGACTTTGATGAAGCCATAGCTCCAAAACTATTGCTCGCACATTCCATGTTCATCTGCAACTATTACTCAGCGTCAAAAACTCTATCCGACTATGAAAAAAAAGTATACCTTAGGGGGTGGAGGATACTACCTCATAGCCATTATTTTTTATGACCATTATATATAACAAGCCAGAAATGTATTAATATATTTAGCTCTATTAAAAAATAAATACGGTTTTTGACAACTTCAAAGTCATTAAGCAATATATTATAGAAATTAAGTTTTAGAGATATCTTCAATAAAATAGTATCGATTATATTAACCTATTGGATTTTAAAAATGGAAAATTAAAACTCAAGAAAGTAAGTTTGCACATTTAGTATATAAAACTCATATTATATTTGAATCTAAAATTTAAAAATATGATCAATTATCTTAATTAGTCTCTAAGAAATTTAAATTGATAAATTTTATTTTGAACAATTCTAGCTTTAATATTTTTTAATTTTATAGTTTAATAATATAGTGATGAAATATAATTGTAACTATAAGATAATCTTATTTAGGCATAAGATTTAAATATAATAATTAAACTATTTTTATTAAGTATTGAATATTTCAATATTAATTATCAATATCTAAATATTATTTTAAAAACTATAATAAATTATAGAAAATATAAAATAAAAAGATTATGCAAAATCTTTTTTTTTTCTTTGAATTTTTTAAGAATCAAGTATTAAATTATGATTAGAAATTCGAAACTATATTGAGAGTTCAATAAATTATTACATATCTCAGACTAGGGTTGATCGATACTTGAATAAGTGTCAATACAAAAACCAAGTGATCCTCTTATTTTTATTTCAAATTTCTTGGTAGTGTCAGCTGTATAAATTAAATACCAATTCAAATTTAAATGGGCTTAATACACTTAATTCTCAAGATTATGAAAACATTATGTAGTCTTAAAAAAGCAGCCGAAGCATAATAACTTATTCATTCGTAGTCAAACAATAGAACAGATCAAATTGCTTAGATTTACTGCTTATACTAAGGTATAGCACAACTTTAAATTTAGATTAAGTCAAACCAATACTGAAGTCTGCAGATATAGCAAAGCTATTACAAAATTTCTCCTATTCTAGGCTTCTCTACATTCTAGCTGTATAGTGTTTTCAATTCACCCTCTTGCAAACATCCAGCAAGAATATAAAAGTTCACTTGAGTTTCTTTTGATTACCTCTACAATCACCAGATGCATTATTTGTATATAGATTTAATGGACTTAATTAAGAGTAGCTGCAAGAGAGTGAACATAGATAAAACAACAGTTTGTGCTAAAGAAGAAAAAAAGAATATTTATAAATAAGTTTGATTTAAATGAATGAATAAGTTCACATATTAAATTAACCCAGAAAGCGATTTTCCTTCTATTCTTCTTTTGGCTTGCTTAGCCCTATATTTCTTCTCTTAGTGCTAGCATGTTCATTTCATCTGGTTTATAAACATCTTTATAAAGTTTCTTGCTCATATGTAAATAATTTGCGACTTCCTCTCTCTATGAATATTTTCATACTCTTTCATCAAGAATATACCGGTTCCAGATCTCGCTTATTAGTATGCCTTTAATCTTTTAATATCTTTAGAAATAGAGTTGCGTTTCTTTTGAGCTTCTTTAATGATCTCCCTGAGATATAACTCTCTTAAAGTGCCAAGAACACCAAAGAAGAAGCTCATTTCCGGAAGCTCATAGTGAGCAATTAATTGTAATAAATAATACAAAGAATCTTGAGTGTTTATAGAAAATAATTTATAAATTCTATTTAGAATTTATTAAAACGTGTTTGGTAATTAAGCAATTTAACATATCAACCTAAATTAATATAATAACGAATATAGACTATTAAAATTAATTTTGACTTATTCTTTTATAATCAAAGAGCAATAATGTTTTGTAATTAAACGTTAATTTAAAATATTGAAATAGTTGTAGTATAATTAATTGTAGTTACTTAAAAAATAACATTTTCACTTATAAAAATTAATTAAATATGTCAAAAATACTAATATGTTTTTTTATAAACTGTATGTTCAGTTCTCAACCAAAATGATATTGAATGATTCTTAAACATTGCTATTAAATATTTATAAAATTCTCTAGCAATACATTAATTTATACATATTATGATGAGAGATATGTTATAAGTCGAAGGAAATTCGAAAAAATAATTGAATATTAAAAACAGAAAAAAAAGTTTTACTTGATAGGAAAATATAAAATTTAATTAATTCTAAATATGGGTTCGTGTATGAAAAAGTAGAGCATCACAAAAGTATTATATAATTAATTAATTTTAAAATTAAAATTAAATTAAAAGAAAATATTTATAGTTCCAACTTATAATAATATAATAAAAATATTTCTTCTTCATTTAAATCTACAATCCAGTTAATCAAGTTGGAATAGAGCAAAATATTGTAGGAATACATTTGATTTTATAAAAACAAATAATAATTAATCAATAAATATTTTAAATTCGTGGCAGTTAACTTTTTGAACTAGACAATATGGTACTTGTTCAATAGAGAATACAAAACCAGCTGGACTTTACAATTGGCGGTACCCCTCTATCGCACCGACTTTAATTTTGGGTGATTTGTTTAGTTAATTTTATGCTCAAATTAAACTCAAATTAACTCACTCAGGGATGCGATAGAGGAGTACCGCCAATAGTAAAGTCCAGCTGATTTTGAATTCTCTATCGAACAAGTACCATATTGTCTAGGTTTCTATAAAGTTAACTGCCACGAATTTAAT
>ARYC01018826.1:0-14499 GCA_000711775.1 Oxytricha trifallax
AATTTTTGTATTTGTTTATAAGTAAAGAATGTAATCTTAATTGAAAGCCTTAGAAGTCCTAATTCTCAGTTAAAGTATTAGTTCTATTATTTTTCTTAGAAAAAATTATTCTCTTTACCATATTTAATCAGATTAAATTTTATTTATGAAATAAATATAAATTCTATCAATTCTAAAATTTTATGAATCTTTTGTTTCAACTATTTTGCTTAAAATTATGTGAAATAGTTTATTATGTGCTATTTATGAAATTAGACATATTTAAATTTATAATGGGCAGTATAAATTCTTTACACGCTGCTACAAAAATTGAATTAATTTATAATTCTTAACAAAGCAATTATTTTGTAACTTTTTCTCAATATAAATCGAATAAAGAAAATTATTTTAAGAATTGTTAATAAAAAGAGATTTAGGATTATAAATGGAGAAGAAAAGTTCCATAATCAAAGAATGATTTATTTGAAATTGATAAATATAGCTTGATAAGAACATTTTATTATTGGAAGAATTTAATTAATTATTCATATATTAGGAATAACATATTTATATTATTATAAGAAATGAATTCACTTATTTTAGTGCTTAAAGCTTTATTAAATTTAAACGATTTTATTGATACTAATTTCAATCACAATGATTATATTTTATTCCAGTTATTTTTGTTTAGAACCTATTTAAATTACATAAAGATTTCATTCTTTATTTTTTTATTTACATTATTTTCTTAAAAAGTTTTTATTTGTTTTAATTAAGAAAATAATAAATTTTTTATAGATATTAAAACTTAAGATATATTAATTTTGCATCTTTAATTAGAAATAAAGATCAGTATAAAACTTAGAATTTTTTCCACTTATCAATAATGTATCCAAGAAACAAAATAAATAAAATACGACTCCGGAAATAGTAATATTTGCCAATAAATGTTTGACGATTTGGTTGAAGGGAAGAGTTTGAAATTTATACTGCAAAAATTCTCAAAAATATTTGTAGATAGTGCAGACTTTTTCACTAAATTATTAGATTAAATGAAAAGCGAGAACAAAATTGAAGCTATTGTTCATATTGGCTTTTTATCTAAATACAAAGTCATACTAGAGAATTAACTTTACCCGCTATTGAAAAATTATGAAAACAGTGCAAAAGGTTAATTGTTTGAAGACACTAGATTAGATGAACTTGACTAATTAGATGGATTTAGTTTTTATAATTAGATATAGCATTAATTATACCAATTTAAATTATTGCTTATGAATAAATGAAAAAGATTTTACAACAAGGAAGACTTCTTACCATTCTATGAAAATAATCTAGAAAAATAAATACAAGAGTATATGAATGACTTAGAATTTAAAAATCTTTTAATTGATATAATGAAATCTATAAAGCATCTGCTCTTGCCGAATGCAATGTCAATTATTTAAACAAAAGATTTTTACAACATTTTGAATCCTTATTTTGGGAAAAATGGTGAAATAAGTGGGTATATTTAAAATTATGATGATTTATACAGTACTTATAAGCCTAAGGATTTCATAAATACTCAATAGCATCATATAGTTGTATTGTTATTGTAATAGTTTTGAGAAATTTTAAGAACATAAAAATGGAATAAGTTAATTATAACCTATTGAATGATGAATAATTATTTGTGTTAGTGAAATTTATTAATATCTATAAAAATCTCTTAAAGTAAAAAACTAAATTATTTCTTATATATATAAGCCACTCATTTCAACTATCTTTAATAATAAATATTTAATCAGTCATACTTAATATGTCTAAAAATTATCAAGATTATTAAAGTAAAATTGCGAGAGAAAATATTATCTTATATTCGAAATGATAAATATTTATATATTTAACCGCTTCCTTAAAAATCATAATTTGTTTAGAAATAATATTAATTTTGTCTATAAAAAACAATTTTAAAATTAGAGACTATCAAAAAAAAATAAACTATATTAATGTAAATATATTATCAAGTATAAGAGCTCTAGTAAATATTGGTAAAAATCACAAAATGCTCTCCTGAGGCGGGCAACATAATTTTTATAACAAAATTTTAAAAAATATTTTTCAAACTTATTAAAGATTATTATTAATTTATTTTATTGGATTATGCAGAACATCTATCATGATTTCTGAGTATCTAATGAACCATATATTTATATCTTCACTACAAATTTATTATCATAAAATTATAAAAAAGAGAAATTAAAAATTGTAATATTAAATGATCTTTTTAATCTAAATTTATTGTATTTAACTATAAGAGTTCACTAATCGTCTTAATGATATCAAATTAAATACTCCATATACCATAAAAAGTTCAATTATTGATTAAAGAAATTTTAATTTGATATCATTAAGACGATTAGTGAACTCTTATAGTTAAATACAATAAATTTAGATTAAAAAGATCATTTAATATTACAATTTTAATTTCTCTTTTTTATAATTTTATAATAATAAATTTGTAGTGAAGATATAAATATATGGTTCATTAGATACTCAGAAATCATGATAGATGTTCTGCATAATCCAATAAATAAATTAATAATAATCTTTAATAAGTTTGAAAAATATTTTTTATAATTTTGTAATAAAAATTATGTTGCCCGCCTCAGAGCTCTACCCAAATTTTGACAAAAAATGATATTTCTTAGAAATATTTAAATTATACAAGTGTTTGATTCATTAAGTGCAATTCATTCTACCATATTTAATTAATATTGTGTATCAAATATAGATACCTAATTCTTTGTTGTAGTTAGAAGCTAGTTTGTAAAAGTTAATAGTAAACAAATATAAAGGTGAATAGTGCTGAGGCTCTACTTCTTGACCTCGCAGCAGAAGCATAAAGATCGAGCCGTATAGTTGCTGCCATTTCGTCTTACTAGATCCGAATTAGTATGCCGTGGTTTTTATCAATTAAAGAAACAACATGACCCTATGATAATCCAAGCTATATTACCAGGTACAAATATCAGCAAATCTTAGGTTTCGACCCTCTCCACCCTATCAAAACTGAACAATAAACCAACCGTCTTGACAGTATATCTGAAACTGCTTTATTATATGTATATATTGTTTTTAAACTAAACTTAAACATATGCTTAAAATATATTTCATTTGTGTTTATTAGTAATTGTGATTATTACTACTTGTACTTTAAGTTGTAAGTCTTTAAAAGTATATATCAATATGCAAGTGAATTCCACCTTTAAATTCAATATTTACAGGAAGTTATAGTATTTCTATAATAAATTCCCTTAAATTGTTACTTAAAGTCTACTTGTTGCTTAATTTTAAATCTTTATTTTAAATTTGTAAAATTAAATTTAATTACATTAATTTACAATAGCAGCTGAGTTTTATAACTTAATATCGGCTGCTCAAGAGCTTGATTATTTTATTGATATTGTAATGGAAATTAGATTTGATCCTGAAGTCATTCTTAGGGAATAACTTATGAAACAAATAGCCATGGGAGCACTTTAGCTAATATAGAGGGTTTTAAATTAATATTTTTTTTATTTGTTAATAAAAGTAAATATTGCGAGATTACTTATTATATTTTTAATAATCATTAAGAAGTTGAAATAATTTGAGAATAATTTTACGCCTAAAAATAAAAATATAAGTGATTTGTATTATGGATGATATTTTTGATAAACTTAAATACTTAAGTAGTTAATCATAAATTATAGCTCATCAATCAATAGCTTAAAACAATAGAATAAAATCTATAATATTTTTAATTTTGATTGTTTTATTTTAAATTCCCATTAAATGGGTGAAGCGCCTGACAGAAATAACTTAATAGAATTTTAGAAAGTAATTGATCAATTTAAATTGAAGAGTTCCCAGGACATTAGAAATAAAATGATTGCTTACTATATTAATAAAGTATAATCGAATTGAGAGGATTTTTGAAATAACATACAATATATAAAATCAAAATTAAAAGATCAAATACTAACTGAAAATATTTCAAAAAGTGATGTAATTAATTAACTATTATAAATTAATCATAAATGGAATAATTACTTTTTTAATTGGTCCACTCCTGCGATTTGAGATTATTTTCTGGAGTGAAATTCGAGTTGTTGATGAACATGATATTAAAATCATCTTGATAATATCTTGTTTATTTCCTTTTTATGAAATTTTCTAATAACAAGTATAATTAAATGAGGAATAATAATGCTTAATGTAACTGGTATTTTATAAAACTAAATTAAGTTCTTAAAAAACTGTAAATTGAAGAATTTAAGGCGTGCATAATAAAAAAATAGTTAAAAGTATGAATGAAAAAAACAAATTATAAAAATATATAGCAAATTGAAAATATGTAGTATAAACAGTAGAAAATTGCTTGAGACTAATATATTTTAATATCATGTTCATCAACAACTCGAATTTCACTCCAGAAAATAATCTCAAATCGCAGGAGTGGACCAATTAAAAAAGTAATTATTCCATTTATGATTAATTTATAATAGTTAATTAATTACATCACTTTTTGAAATATTTTCAGTTAGTATTTGATCTTTTAATTTTGATTTTATATATTGTATGTTATTTCAAAAATCCTCTCAATTCGATTATACTTTATTAATATTAAAGCTTTAGTGGAATTAGGAAAGCTACAGGAAGCTTAGACTCTTTGCAAAGAATTTGCAATTGAAGATCTAAGGGGGGGTGTTTCCTGCCCCAACATCAAAAAATGACATTTTCAATAAACTTCTCAGATCTTTATAATCAATTATGATTTAGTTATTTTATTTAGCTTAAAATATCCATTTCTACTTGAGGAAGTAATTCTAATTTTAATGAAAATTCAGCATTAATTATATTTATGAATAAAAACAATATTAGTTACTTAATTTTGCTTTCATGTTTCTTATTTCATATAATGACAATTATATATTCTTTATGCATATCTGTTCCGCCCGAGATCCCCACCCCTCCCCCGTCTCCCGGTCGACCGAGACCCACTCAGCCACCCCCTAAAATACCCCATTTCATATCAAATTTTGTACCCACAGGGTCTAAATCGAATTCCTTCTTGACATCTCGACATCATAGACCCTATTTTATATATAAAATTTCATAAGATTTGCAAAATTCTTTATTTCCATATTAGTGCCTTATATGATATAAATTTTATAATTTGACAAGTTTCACTAAGTTTGTTAACCATTTTTACACTTTCCCTAATGAAATATAAATATAAAAACTTTTACATTAAATATTATTAAAATTTTATTTCTAAATAAATTTATATACTGTTATGTACAAAATTTAATTAAAAAATTTTTTATCTCTTAAATCAACTTCATTCGACATAATTCGAAGAAAAAGCCTGATTAATTTTTTAAGTTTTTCAAAAATAATGAAAAGTAAATCACTCATATAGCAAAAATTAAAAACTTAAAAAATTAATCAGGCTTTTTCTTCGAATTATGTCGAATGAAGTTGATTTAAGAGATAAAAATTTTTAAATTAAATTTTGTACATAATAGTATATATATTTTATTTAGAAATAAAATTTTAATAATATTTAATGGTAAAGTATTTATATTTATATTTCATTTGGGAAAGTTTAAAAATGGTTAACAAACTTAGTGAAACTTATCAAATCATAAAATTTATATCATATAAGGCACTAAAATGGAAATAAAGAATATTGAAAATCTTATGAAATTTTAGATATTAAATAGGGTCTATGATGTCGAGATGTCAAGAAGGAATTCGATTTAGACCCTCTAGGTACAAGATTTGATATAAAATGGGGTATTTTAGGGGTGGGGGAGGGGGGCGGGGAGGGGGTCTCGTGCACCGCGGAACGGGGGAGGGGGTGGGAGGGGATCTCGGGCGGAACAATTACTTAATAGAAAAAGTTATTTAATATATGAGAATAGTAATTGAACTTGGGATATATAATTTTCTCAAGTTATTATTGCTAAATAATAAAATTTGAATGTTAGAGCAGGAAACTTCTGTGAGGGCGGGGACAGGAAACTTCCTCCCCAAGATTTATATTAAAGAAAAGAGTTCTTTACAGATAATTATGTAGATATAGCCTTTGAATATTTCAAATTACTGAAAATACAAAATAGGTATTTGATAAAAATTGTTACAATTTCCAAAAATAAATAAATAATCTACAATTTATACACGCTATTTTATTACTAATTCTATTTAAATATATTAAAATGGCACTTATCTCGAAGTCAATGAAATTTTGAGATACGTGCCAAATAAATCTAATTAATCAATTATGTTCAAATTTAGTCTATAAAATTAAATTATGTTTTAAAATTATTAAAGTTCATAAAATTAACTAAATAGCAATTTATTATTATTTGAATATATTAATTCTTAAAACTAAAGCATTTCAAAATTCTTAGTATAAAATATTTATTTAATTTATCTATTAGGTATAATTAAAAAACTTATCATATGAACTTTAATAATTTTAAAACATAATTTCATTTAATAAACTAAATTTGAACATAAATGATTAATTAGATTTATTTGGCACGTATCTCTAAATTTCATTGACTTCGAGATACGTGCCATTTTAATATATTTAAATAGAATTAGTAATTAAATAGCGTGTATAAATTGTAGATTATTTATTTATTTCAGGAAATTGTAACAATTTTTATCAATTGACAAATTAATGAATTTATAACAAAAAAATCAATTTAAATTTTAAACTAGAAATTTTAACTTTACAGAAAGAAAAGACAACTATATTTACATAATTATAAATTCAAGGTTGAAATATTTAATCCTACTAATTAAAATAAGAATTATACTTTTATAATTAAATTTATTCCATTTTCTTTCAACTATAACCTAACAATATAATGAAGCAATTATTCTAGTAGAAGGATGGCTATAAAAGTATAGAGATTTATGCGGAGATTCTCATGAAATAACTCTCCGATTATATGGATTTCTGGGAGAACTTTTATTAGAAAGAAAAACAAATGAACAAGAGCAAATTTTAAATAATATTTTTTATTTGATATTAATATTTTATCATAAAGCTTTATTTATAGTAATTTAAATTAACAGATTGTATTAAGTATTAATTAATTATCTAACTTAGGCTAATGTTAATTTAAATTTGGGGTTCTAATTCAAGGAATAAATTATCTTACCAAGTACTCAAAAATTAACATACACACTTATACACATTTCTTAATGTTTTTAGAAAATCATAACATGGATTTTTAAAATTTTGTGATGCATTAATATTTATTTAAATGCTTTAATTATTTATAAGTTTATATGGTAGATACAATAAGAAACCACTTACCACCATATTTTTCAGTGAGACATTTTAATTAAGAAATCCTAAGTAACATTTACTCATCTGTTTTCTTAGGGACATTTGAAGAGGAAGCAGTCATTAATAGTATCAAGTACATATATTAAGAAATGGGATGTCTGTTTATTATTTATAAAAAATTTTAATAATTATAAAATTGAGTAATATCAATCATTTTATATTATTAAGAGTGCAAATATTTTTTTTAAAGTATGCTTGCTAAGTTTGTTATTAAATTTTTAGATTTAGAATATTTATTAATTTTTTAATTACAAACAAAGCCTGTCCCAAATTAAGAAATGATTAATGATTAAGAAAGAGATCATGGAAGTGATCGTAATTTAGAAATTGTTGAGCATTAAATTTATACAATTAAATATAATAAACTTAAATATGATCTAAATATAGAATTCTTAAAATCTCAAAGTATGTACGAGCTTCTACTTAGGTATCTAAAATCAATCGATATAGAGGATGATTCTTTGAAATTTACTCAATAAACGCATTTATTAGAAATTAATGAGAAGAGTGGTAGCCAGCCAAAAAAGGAGAAAACACTTAAAAAATCAATTATAAGTGCCCATAAAAAGATCATGGATTTTAAACAAAAATAATGAATATTGATTATTAGTTACTATTAAAATGATTTTAAGAATTTAACTTTTTCATTAAATAATGATCTGTAAATGTATATAAATTTAATTATTTGGTTTATAAGATATAATATGATAAATAATAAGTAAAATATAAGATATTAAGAATATAGTCGACATTAATAGGAATACTTGTATAATAAAATAGAAATTGAATATTTCAAACAGCTTTGTCATATTTCCATTCACCCTAATAAATACCTCCTTCAGCATGTCAAAATTATATTTAGTGTCTCATGAGCTCTGTCTGAGAAGTCTCCTTCCAAGTCTACAGCTACTCAAACCAACTAGGATCCCTAAAAATAAAAAGAATTTTTTAGTAATCACCATCATATCATCTCTATTGAAAGTATTCTTGTTAATCTTCATTGTATTCTTAATATCTTCTATTTTTTTAATTATTAATCATAAATATATTCAATTACTTTTCTAAATATATTTTTATAAAATTATAATTTTTTAAATGTTACTAATATTTGGTTTTTAATAATAAATCATTTTACTATTATAACTTAACTTAATTTAAAAATCTTTCATAAATATTCAGCTAACATTTCCATTTTACAAAATTATGACTTTAAATGAATCCATATAATTTCATAATTAAATAGGTAAGAATTTATATATAATATTTGTTGTTTTTTATCATAGAATTACAAATGCATAAATGGAAATATTCATTAATAAAATTTTATATAAATATTTATTACTTTTCAGGCTTTTTATTAAAAAAATAGAGTAATTTAAAATCTACCAAAGAAATGATATTGGAATATAATTTGGGGGGAAAGTTGCCTGCCCCATTACATTAAATTGTGTATTTTATCAATTCCCAAAAATCTCTCTATCATACTTTATGAAAGAATTTAAATATCGAATAACCTTCTTATCTTAATAAAGATTATAAATATCTTCATTCAATTTAATTTAATATTAAATTAATTCTTTGGTCTTGTATAATTTCTAATTTTTAATTTTAAACTCGGAAAATATTTGTGAAATAAATTGTTTAATATTTGAGCAGGACAAGGATTTTTAAGTGATTTATATTTTTCTTCTATGTTTTTACATTAAAATATATTTTGTTGTTTGGGGCAGGATACTTTACTCCTCTTTTTAATTTATATTTTTTATAAAGTAGGAAATAAATTATTAATACAAACTACATTTTTAAGTTTGGCTTGTGCGAATAAATAAAAATTAATTATTGATAAAATACAAATCGAAAAGTGAAAGATAAAAATTTAATAAATAAAATCATTGGAGATATTATTTTTAGATACAAACTATTATTAATTTTCATTAATTAAAATTTTTTGTCAAGGAAAAGGCAATTTTATTGTTGATTTATTATTTTGGCTATGAGGTAGTATCCTCCACCCCCTAAGGTATACTTTTTTTTCATAGTCGGATAGAGTTTTTGACGCTGAGTAATAGTAGCAGATGAACATGGATGTGCGAGCAATAGTTTTCGGGCTATGGCTTCATCAAAGTCACTTTTATATATAAAAATCCTTATAAATTTTACAAAAATTTTCAAACTTTTTACAAAATTTAAGTTCTCTAAAATTAATCATTTTAGTAGTTTTTAATTATATTAACAAAATATATCTAATATATCATAATTTTATAAAGTGAACTTTTATTGTCTATATAAAAATCTTAAATGAAAGTTAAAATGATTTTTAAATCACTTTATAAAATTATAATAAATTAGATATAATTTGTTAATATAGTTAAAAACTGCTAAAATCATTAATTTTAGAGAAAATAAATTTGTGAAAAATTTGAAAATTTTTGTAAAATTTATAATGATTTTTATATATAAAAAGTGACTTTGATGAGGCCATAGCTCCGAAACTATTGCTCGCACATTCCATGTTCATCTGCAACTATTACTCAGCGTCAAAAACTCTATCCGACTATGAAAAAAAAGTATACCTTAGGGGGTGGAGGATACTACCTCATAGCCATTATTTTTTATGACCATTATATATAACAAGCCAGAAATGTATTAATATATTTAGCTCTATTAAAAAATAAATACGGTTTTTGACAACTTCAAAGTCATTAAGCAATATATTATAGAAATTAAGTTTTAGAGATATCTTCAATAAAATAGTATCGATTATATTAACCTATTGGATTTTAAAAATGGAAAATTAAAACTCAAGAAAGTAAGTTTGCACATTTAGTATATAAAACTCATATTATATTTGAATCTAAAATTTAAAAATATGATCAATTATCTTAATTAGTCTCTAAGAAATTTAAATTGATAAATTTTATTTTGAACAATTCTAGCTTTAATATTTTTTAATTTTATAGTTTAATAATATAGTGATGAAATATAATTGTAACTATAAGATAATCTTATTTAGGCATAAGATTTAAATATAATAATTAAACTATTTTTATTAAGTATTGAATATTTCAATATTAATTATCAATATCTAAATATTATTTTAAAAACTATAATAAATTATAGAAAATATAAAATAAAAAGATTATGCAAAATCTTTTTTTTTTCTTTGAATTTTTTAAGAATCAAGTATTAAATTATGATTAGAAATTCGAAACTATATTGAGAGTTCAATAAATTATTACATATCTCAGACTAGGGTTGATCGATACTTGAATAAGTGTCAATACAAAAACCAAGTGATCCTCTTATTTTTATTTCAAATTTCTTGGTAGTGTCAGCTGTATAAATTAAATACCAATTCAAATTTAAATGGGCTTAATACACTTAATTCTCAAGATTATGAAAACATTATGTAGTCTTAAAAAAGCAGCCGAAGCATAATAACTTATTCATTCGTAGTCAAACAATAGAACAGATCAAATTGCTTAGATTTACTGCTTATACTAAGGTATAGCACAACTTTAAATTTAGATTAAGTCAAACCAATACTGAAGTCTGCAGATATAGCAAAGCTATTACAAAATTTCTCCTATTCTAGGCTTCTCTACATTCTAGCTGTATAGTGTTTTCAATTCACCCTCTTGCAAACATCCAGCAAGAATATAAAAGTTCACTTGAGTTTCTTTTGATTACCTCTACAATCACCAGATGCATTATTTGTATATAGATTTAATGGACTTAATTAAGAGTAGCTGCAAGAGAGTGAACATAGATAAAACAACAGTTTGTGCTAAAGAAGAAAAAAAGAATATTTATAAATAAGTTTTAGATTTAAATGAATGAATAAGTTCACATATTAAATTAACCCAGAAAGCGATTTTCCTTCTATTCTTCTTTTGGCTTGCTTAGCCCTATATTTCTTCTCTTAGTGCTAGCATGTTCATTTCATCTGGTTTATAAACATCTTTATAAAGTTTCTTGCTCACTATGTAAATAATTTGCGACTTCCTCTCTCTATGAATATTTTCATACTCTTTCATCAAGAATATACCGGTTCCAGATCTCGCTTATTAGTATGCCTTTAATCTTTAATATTCTTTAGAAATAGAGTTGCGTTTCTTTTGAGCTTCTTTAATGATCTCCCTGAGATATAACTCTCTTAAAGTGCCAAGAACACCAAAGAAGAAGCTCATTTCCGGAAGCTCATAGTGAGCAATTAATTGTAATAAATAATACAAAGAATCTTGAGTGTTTATAGAAAATAATTTATAAATTCTATTTAGAATTTATTAAAACGTGTTTGGTAATTAAGCAATTTAACATATCAACCTAAATTAATATAATAACGAATATAGACTATTAAAATTAATTTTGACTTATTCTTTTATAATCAAAGAGCAATAATGTTTTGTAATTAAACGTTAATTTAAAATATTGAAATAGTTGTAGTATAATTAATTGTAGTTACTTAAAAAATAACATTTTCACTTATAAAAATTAATTAAATATGTCAAAAATACTAATATGTTTTTTTATAAACTGTATGTTCAGTTCTCAACCAAAATGATATTGAATGATTCTTAAACATTGCTATTAAATATTTATAAAATTCTCTAGCAATACATTAATTTATACATATTATGATGAGAGATATGTTATAAGTCGAAGGAAATTCGAAAAAATAATTGAATATTAAAAACAGAAAAAAAAGTTTTACTTGATAGGAAAATATAAAATTTAATTAATTCTAAATATGGGTTCGTGTATGAAAAAGTAGAGCATCACAAAAGTATTATATAATTAATTAATTTTAAAATTAAAATTAAATTAAAAGAAAATATTTATAGTTCCAACTTATAATAATATAATAAAAATATTTCTTCTTCATTTAAATCTACAATCCAGTTAATCAAGTTGGAATAGAGCAAAATATTGTAGGAATACATTTGATTTTATAAAAACAAATAATAATTAATCAATAAATATTTTAAATTCGTGGCAGTTAACTTTTTGAAACCTAGACAATATGGTACTTGTTCAATAGCGAATACAAAACTAGCTGGACTTTACAATTGGCGGTACCCCTCTATCGCACCGACTTTAATTTTGGGTGATTTGTTTAGTTAATTTTTTTTTCTAAATTAAACTCAAGTTATCTCACTTCATGGATGCGATAGAGGGGTACGCCAATAGTAAAGTCCAGCTAATTTTGAATTCTCTATCGAACAAGTGCGATATTGTCTAGGTTTCCAGAAAGTTAACTGCCACGATTTTAAATTATTTATTTATTAATTATTATTTATTTTCCAAATTCAAATGTATTCCTACAATAGTTTAATTTAGTAAAATATGTGTGGATTGCCAAAAATAAGAATTTATAATCAATAATATATGAATGCTAATATATTTTAATTTATATAAATATACCTTATATTGGCTCTTATCTAAAAATCAATGAAATTTACAGGGTCTAGTCAATTTCATTGATTTTTAGATAAGTGCCAATATAAGGTATATTAATATAAATTAAAATATATTAGCATTCATATATTATTGATTATTAATTCTTATTTTTGGCAATCCACACATATTTTACTTATTCTAGGAAAATTTACATACTATATTTAGAGATCCATCTGGTTTAAAATAATAAAAGTGAATATAAAATTTCGAGTTTTTAATGAAGAAGATAAATCTTCAGCAAAAATATCATATTTTCCCAATTATTTTTCTTGATAGCTATAGCTTACTCAAATAATTTATTTGATCAAACTAATCAAATTTTGAATAAACAACGGCCTTTTAAGAAATCAAATTTAAATATTTACCATTTATTTAATTTTATAATTTACATTTTAAACAAGAATGATTAAGCAGCAGTGACATTTTATAATATTTAAGAAGCAACATTATCTTTATGTAAAAATGATGCAGTCACAATCTTAAACCAAATAAAAGAAACAATTTTACTTTAATTTTTAAATGATGAAAATTGTTTTAGGATTTTTACAATGATTGAGTATTGTTAAATTAAGTTATTAATAATTTTGTATTTATATTTTCGGGGTGAGAGTAGAAGTTTGTTCTCCCTTTGCAGTTTCAAGGCCTCCCTCCAACCTAGGTTTTCTGGCTACCTAACTGTCAAATTTACATTATTTGGTAATAAAATATTAGAAAAATATTGATCACTAAAAAATAAAATATATTAAACAACATTTTATATTATTTTTTCTGGTTTATATTTATTCTTCGTCTAATTATACAAAAGACAATTAAAATTAATTTTTTTATATAAATATGATTTTCATTAAAATTTGAAATCTTTAGCATGGTAGTAAAGTTATTGGATGATAAATTATAAATATTTTATATCATAAATTGATATTAAATATTTTGAGAAATAAATATAAAATATTTTATCTATAGTGTAGGAACCATCTTCCCTTAGACATATAATCTTTTGGGGTAGGAAACCCCCTCCCATATTTTAAATTAAGAAGATGAAAAAAGTGAAGATGATTTTTGTGAGCCAACTGAGATGCTTAATTTTTAAAATTAATATTAGTTCTATATCAATATTAATTTATTTTATTAGATGCCCTTAGTACATTAAAATGCAAATATTACTAAAAATAAATACATAACTTCAAATAACTAAGCATTCATTACTACAACTTATGATCAAAATACCAAATTTAATTTTGTTATTCATTAAATGTTCACAAATCTAATATAAATATTTGTTCTCACCAAGGTACCCCCACTCCTAAACCGAGATATCCCCTACCTCGAATAAGAAGTCCCCCTAAATATCACATTTTATATGAAAAATCTCATTCTCAAGGACTGTATTGGCTTCCTTCATGAATTCTCAATCTCGTTGCAATATTTATTTATATTTATAAAATGACATAAATTTTTCAAAATTTTAATTTTTATTTTAATTGTTAATTTGATTTTACTTTAAACTTCGACAACTTGCACTACGCCCACCGACTTTTTGAGAGATATACTCCCTGAGGAAAATATATTTAAAATGAGACAATACGTAAATTGATTTTAATATTATTTCTATTTGTTATATTTAAACAAAATAATATCAATTTACTTATAAAAATCTTATTCAT